>SNVD02010418.1:0-46613 GCA_013180625.2 Boswellia sacra | reverse complement strand
TTTTACGTGTGTATATATCCATGCTGCATATTTTGAAATGTCATTTTATAAACTGTCTTACACTTGAATCGCATAATACCTAACTTACATTATTGTCTTACACAAGTTTAGAGCACTTTTAGAAATGGAGAAAGCACCAATTGGGCGATTCCAAAATATATGCGTATTTTGTGGATCGCAATTTGGTAAAGATGGAGAGTTTACAACAGCAGCTCTTGATCTTGGTAGGACATTAGCTGCGAGGGGTATTCATTTGATTTATAGAGGGGGTAGTCTTAGGTTAATGGGGTGTGTGTCAATAGCTGCATCCCTAGGAGGGAGCAAAGTTCTCGGCATTATCCCTAAACCATTAGCTGTATGAGATATCGTAGGCAACATAATCGGGGAAGAGTTACAGGTCTCTAGTATGCATGAGCGTATTGCACATATGGTTGTTAAGTCCGATGCATTTATAGCTTTGCCGGTGGTTATGGTACATTAGAGGAGATATTTCAAATCACCTCTTGGGCACAGCTAAACATCCATCGGAAACCCATTGGTTTGTTAAATGTCAATAAATTTTTTGATGGTTTGTTGTCTTTTCTTGATCAAGCAGTAGAAAAAAACTTCATCTCACAGTCGGCGAGGCAAATCCTGGTTACAGCTTCAACTGCAGGGGAGTTAATTGACAAATTACAAGCATTCGTCTATTCGCATGATCCAACAATATCTCGGATAGATTGGTTTGGAGAAGGCAATAAGAGGCGTAAACTGGATTTAACGCTCCATCTGTAATCTCTATCTGCTGGTTTGCTTCATTTTCATTTGCTTTCTCTTTATTGTGTTTATTTGAGTTTTTTGTATGTCATTTCTTTTGAGTTTTTTTCAGATTGTTTCTTTCACGTAGGTAATATTTTCTAATCTCGGTTTTTAGAGTGGTGGCTTAAAAAGTTCAAGTTCTCTTGAAACGCATTCTGGATTTCTTTAATCCATAATGGCTGAATAAGGAGGCTAACTTCTAAACTTTTTAGACCCATTCTAACTGACTTGTTTTTGTTTGCTGCTTGTTGGACTTTGTTATTTTATGAGTAAGTTTAGTTTTGTGTAATTTAGAGTTGTTGTGTGTTTTTGTCTTTATCAGTTTCGATTCGAAAAAAAAAACATTGTGGAAAAACCTGAGAATGGCAGAATATGGGGTTTCCTTAACTCTTGAAACGCATTCTCTCTCAATAAATCTGTAGTTTGTTTATTTCATGTTGTTTGAAGTGTCTTGTTTCTTGTTTTGTTCTTTCATAATAAAGGTATATAGGCTGGAAACCTTAAGTCTGCGGGCTACTGGTCCTAAGGATTGTTGAAATATACAATCTTGACTCAAGTGTAACAACGCCACGTACCTCTTTTCTTGCATTTTGTGGGTCGATGATAAGATAATGATTGAATTAAGAATAACTCTTGGAAAATGATAAATGATGCATGGATCTGTGTGCTTGAAATGTTTATTGGTTTTCGCTTTGCTTTTGATTCCTTGCGCAACATTGAGCACTGAGCTATTATCACTGAGTTATTTGTTCACTTAGAGAAAGTTTATGTAATTTAAATGTTTCTTCAGATTTCAATGAATTCTAGAACTTGTTTGATGGTCACTCGAGGCGAAATCCTAGACTGTGCAACATTGGGGAAATGATTTAGGCCATCTTTGGACCGTTTGAGCCTTAATAGCCAACCTTGATAGAAATTGATCCCTAATTACCCCTTTGAGCCTCTGTAAGCCTTTTTCTTTGTTAACTCACTAAAAGATTTCCTAACCTAAAATGAATTTGTTCCAAACAGTTTATCCCTTGTCTATGAGCATGTAGATCATTCACAATTAAATTCTGAGCTATGTTCTGGTTTTGGGAAGTTAGAGGAGGTTGGATTGTGCCATGAGCAATGCAAGTGAGTTTTATTATGTTTGTAAAAAAAAAAAAGAGAGAGAAAAAAAAACAATCTGTACTTATCTTCCACGTACTTAAACATTGAGGACAATGTGTTGTTTAAGTGTGGGGGAGGGGAATTGCAGTTAAAAAAAAAAAAAGAAGAAAAAGATATCTATACCCTTGGGTGTTCTTAAAAAGAATGAAACAACAAAGTGTGGGGTGTAGTTTCTTTTATTTTCTAAAAAAAAAAGAAAAAGAAAAGAAAAAAGAAAAAAAAGAAGATTGAGTGTTCTAAATGAGTTTGGGGAAGTAATCTGGTGAATTGAAATAAAGTTGTGTTATGGGGTTGAGCTCTATATAATCTTGAATGATTTATGTGTTTGTGGGTGATTTGAGCCAAATTATTATCCTTTATCATACCTTCACCCAAGCCAAACGTTACAAGCTTAATAAAGTCCTACTTGATCCTTCGTGTTGTGCTGGTCTACATTAGTGGAGAGTGACTTGAAAAGCAGGCCTATGGAGTTCATTTATACACACATCTTCACTATTAAATATGATTCATTTTTATGCATAAACTCATCCGGGTTACAAAGTGATTAGGTGAGAATGGCTCTACACACACACACTTGAGGAATTGTGAAGCGAAACTAATCTTTCTGATAAAATTGTTGATCAAGTGCATTATTTTGAAGTTTTCCTTGGGTCATAATTAAGTACAATCTTTGAGGCCTATTTGCAAGATGAAACATTTGTGTGTTTTAATTTTTGTTGATTCTGTTTCGGTTTAGTTTTATTTCATATTGCCGTAGTTGCTCGGGGACTAGCAAAGTCTAAGTGTGGGAGAATTTGATAAGTGTCTATTTATATATCATTTTCATATCAATTCGTCCATGTTTCTTTGCTATATTCCTTGGTATTTTTATGTTTTTGTGTGGTTTTGATGTTTGTAGGAGTTTTGGAGCAACTTGCACAAAAATGGAGTAAAACCCTTCATTTTCACCTCTGCTAGTCAACCATCTTCTCGGATTTAATTGTATTGATATACAATGAACCCGATGACATATTATATACCGTTGGAAAGCTCTCGAAGTCTATTTTCTGGAGAAATTTACGGTTTATAAATCCATTCAGTGTACCAAAAGTTGTAATCAAAACAGTGTGAGATGTATAGAAATATAATTCCACAAGTCACTGTAGCATGTATAATACGGGGCACTGGCAACTGTAGCACTGTAGCAGAGTATTTAAACACATTTTAGGGTTTTATTTTCATAACTTGAAGAGGGGAGAACATGGAGGAGGCTGCATTTTTGGATTTCTTTCATCTCTTGGAGTTCTTGAAGGAGATTGAAGCTTGGAAAGAGGAAGAACTACAATCCAAAGAGAATTACATCAAATTTGCTAAGTTTTTCCCTTCCCTTTCATTTTCTGGAATGTCTCCATGTTGTATTGTATTTACCACGTTCTTAAACATGTGTAACTAAATCTGAATTGGTTGAGGGTGATTTCAAAGCCCCTGATATGGTTTTTGTGAGTTGATTGTGCAAGAAGTTGTTATCCAATTCTCTAATTGAAGTTGCTTGTATTTTCCCATATCTAATGCTTATGATTGCTTGCTGATTGTATTTGGAATGGCCAACTAAATATAATCTGATTGTTGTCTATTGCTAGAGTAGAAATCTTGATCCGTAATTGTCTTGAATTTCTAATCCTTAGTAGCAAAATTGTGATCAGAGATTGCAATTGGAGAATACAACCTAAGTTAAATAATCCGAGCTTGTGTGTTTATTGCTTAGATCAACCTATCTTTCTTATCGTAATGCATCCATTGAATTAAATTTAGAGAGCTTGTTCTAGGTTGTTTAATGGATAGAGATTAAATAAAGAGCCTGTTTTGTTTAACAACAAAGTAAGGAAAGATTGGGATAACAGAGCTTGTTGTTATCTACGGTTGGTAATTTCAATGATGTAATTGGATGACAATTCTACAATTAATTCGCAAATCCATATCTTGTGGTAGAGAAGGATCCCTTAACCAGGTTTCTCTCATTGATTTTTCAATCTGTTTTAATTTGCATTGTGTTATTCTTTACTTGCATTAATATTTCATCTAGTTAATCAATCAACAAAACCCCCCTCATTTAGTTTATTGTTGCTTTCGAATAACAAATTCAATTAGAATCAATCCTCGTGGGAACGATATCTTACTTATCACTTTATTACTTGTGCGACTAGTATACTTGCTAGTTTCGAACGCATCACACATCTAATAGTTTGAGGATCTCTTTCTTGATAACTTCAATCACGGGAGGATACAACCTCCGATGTGCTTCTCTAGTGGGCTTGGATCCTTCTTCTAACAAGATATGGTGCATGCATATGGCTAGGTTAACACCTTTGATGTCAGCAATTGTCCATCCAATAACTGTTTTGTGATCTCTAAGTACTCGGATAAGTTTCTCTTCTTGTAATGGTGGAAGGCCCTTTGCTATTGTGACTGGCAAAGTATCTTTCTCACCCAATAATACATGCTTCAAATGATCTGGAAGAGGCTTAAGCTCAAAGTCAGGGGCTTTCATCACAGAAGGAAGAAGTTCCTCATTAGATAAAGGCAATTCAATGTAAGAAATATCATACCTATTTGTGGTTATAGCTATAGTCTCATCTAAGCTTGCCATAACTTCCTTCACTTCTTTAGACACTTGTATCAACCTTCTTGGTTCTTTGGAATTTTCTGTCCCTATGTGCTCACTAATAACTACTTGTAATCCATCCTTGTGAGTTAACTCAAAAAGTTGTAGTACCAAAGAATCAATGACATCAACTACAAAAATAGAATGCAAGTCACTAGGGTACCTCATTGCCTCAAAAATATTAAAACGAATCACTTCGTCATCAAACTGAATGGTGAGAGTGCCATCATGAACATCAATCTTGGTTCGGGTAGTTTTCAAGAGTGGTCTCCCTAAAAGAATCGGTGTTGGATTGGGAGATGTCTCATCCTCTATTTCAAGAACATAAAAATCGGTTGAGAAAATCGATTGATTCACCTGCACAAGAACATCTTCCACAACTCCATTAGGATATGCATTAGGACGATCAGCAAGTTGAATAATAATACCAGTTTTCGCAAGGGGTCCAAGATTCAAAGAAGCATAAATAGAATATGGCATGACATTAATAGATGCTCCTAAATCTAACATAGCTCTTTCAAACTTGGTATTACCAATGGTACATGGAATGGTAAACGTACCTGGATGTTTGCACTTTGGAGGAATTTTTCTTTATAGTACAGCTGAAACATTTTCCCTCATATTCACTTTCATTTTCTTTTAATTTTCTCTTGTTGGTGCATAACTCCTTGAGAAATTTTGTATAAGGAGGTAATTGCTTGATAGCATCCAAAAGTGGTACATTTACCTTGATCTTGCGAAAAGTCTCCAATATTTCCTATTCTTGTTCCTCCTTCTTTGGTTTTCCAAATCTGCTAAGAAAAGGTGGAGTAACATAAGAAGGAATAGGAGTTTTAAGATTTATCTTAGAAGATGAAGTTTTGTTCATGATGGAAGTAGTGTCTTCCCCTTTATTAGATTGTGACTTTTTTGGTGGGACCTCTAATTGCTTTCCACTTCTCAAAGTTACTACACTAGCATTCTCTCTTGGATCGATCACTGTTTGAGAAGGTAATTTTTTTTAGCCTTGACCCTCGAATTTGCTCATGTTAGTAGCCAATTGGACCATTTGATTTTCCAAGTTTCGGATACTTGCCCTAGTTTCCTGCTGAAATTGCATTGTGTCAGTGGCAAGTACTTTAACAACGTCCTGGAGAGACATACTTGAGTTTTGTGGAGTTGGTTGTGGTGCTGGTTATGGTGCTAGTTGTGGTATTGGTGGTGGTCGCGTTTGAAATGGTTGCTGCACTCTTGGTTGATTGAAACTTGGTGGCTAGTTTAGTATGGCATTTGGAGCAATTGATTGATGATTCCCATTACTAAAATTGGGGTGATCTCTCCATCCAACATTGTAAGTATTAGAGAAGGGGTCATACCTTTGCCTTGGTTGTCCTAGAAATGCACCCATGGCATTGGCTTGTTTCGTCTCTTCTTCTTGCAAAGTTGGGCACATGTCGGTTGGATGCTCCATGGTAGAACATATCCCACATGCATAAGATTGCTGCATATTTTCTACAGCCATTTATTTCACAAGAGACGTAAGCTGAGAAAGTTGTTGTTCAATGCTCGGAGTACTTACCTCATTTACTTTCTTTGGTAGTGGTGGCTCAAATCAGCTATTGAATTGTTAGGAGTTCGCTGCCATGTCACCAATCAAATATCTTACAGCTTCTGGTGTTATAACTAGTATTCCTCCACTAGCAACATCAATCATACTGCTATCCATTAGCAGGAGACCCTCATAGAAATATTGACTAAGGAGTTGATCACTAATTTGGTGGTGTAGACAACTAGCACATAGCCTTTTAAATCTCTCCCAATATTCATAGAATGATTCTCCATTGTATTGTCGAATGTCATAAATGTCTTTTCTAATGTCTGTAGCTTTCGAGATGGGAGAGTATTTCTCCAAAAAGAGTCTACTCATCTCATTCCACGTGGTGATGGTACCTGGTGGTAGATAGTATAGCCACTCTTTTGCTGAATCTGCTAATGAGAATGGGAAAGCTCTTAATTTTATTTGCTCCTCAGAAACGTCGGTTGGCTTCATACTTGAGCATACCACATGAAATTCTTTGAGGTGTTTATTAGGATCCTCTCCTATAAAACCATGAAATATAGGCAAGAGATGAATTAGTCCAGATTTAAGTTCAAAATCTACCTCAAGGTTGGGATTTATGCATAGCGGTTGTTGATTAAACTATTGGAAGATGGAAGAGAAGTATGTCGTGCAAGGTCAAATTTTAGAGGTGGAGTTGAAATTGACCTACTTGGTCTCAAATTCGAGGATTCGAGAAACTCCTCAACTCGCTTAAGTCATTGGTCCGCTTCTTCGTCGAACATAAAAGCCTAAACACAAACAAATAGAAATCAAAATCAAATTTCAATAGTAAAACAAAATAACAAATCGGTTAGAAAATCAATCCCTGGCAACGGTACCAAAAACTTGGCGCGTTTGAAAGTAGCAAGTATACTAGTCGCACAAGCAATAAGGTAATAAGTAAGATATCGTTCCCACGAGGATTGATTCTAATTAAATTTGTTATTAGACAGCAACAATAAAATAAATAAGGGGTTTTGTTAAATGATTAATTAAATGAAATACAAATGCAAATTAAGAATGACACAACGCAAAGTTAAATGAAGTGAGAAAAAATCAATGAGAGAAACTTGGTAAGGGATTATTGTCTACCATAAGATATGAATTTGCGAATTAACTATAGAATTGTCATCCAATTACAATATTGAAATTATCAACCATAGATAATAACAAGCTCTGTTACCCCATTTCATTACTTTATCATTAAATAAAACAAGCTCTTTATTTAATGTCTATTATTAAACAACCTAGAAAAAGCTATCTAACTTTAATTCAATGGAAGCATTACGATAAAAAAGATAGGTTTATCTAAGCAATAAACACAAAAGTTTGGATTATTTAACTTAGGTTATATTTTCTAATTGCAATCTCTTATCATAATTTTGCTACTAACGATTAAAAATTTAAGACATTTATGGATCAAGATTTCTAATCTAGTAATAGACAACAATCATATTCTATTTATTTGGCCACCCAAATAAAATCACAAGCAATCATAAGCATTGAATATGGGAAAATACAAGCAATTTCAATTAGAGAATCAGATAACAATTTCTTGAACAATCAACTCACAAAAACCATATCTAGGGTTTTGAAATCACCCTCAACCAAATTAGATTTAGTTACACATATTCAAACACAACATAAATACAATACAATATAGAGACATTCCAGAAAATGAAAAGAAAAGGAAACACTTAGCAAACCCCTTGAAAATCTTATACGTAGATGAATCTTGTTATGATTGTAGTTTCTCCTCTTTCCAAGCCCTTCTTTCTCCTTCAAGAGCTTCAAAAGATGAGAGAAATCAAGAGACGCAACCTCTAACTCGTTCCCCCCACCTCTTGTTGTTTATATACTCTGCTATAATAAGCTTGCTACAGTGCCTCGAATAATAACATGCTACAATCATTTATAAAATTACAATTTTGTACCACTCATACCAATTTGATCATAACTTCTGGTACACTATATTGATTCATAAATCGTAAATTTCTTTAGAAATTAGACTTCTAGAGCTTTCCAACGATATATAGCACATCATCTTTTCATTAAACGTCAAGACAATTAAATCCGAGAAGGTGGTTGACTGGCAGAGGTGAAAACGAAGGGTTTTACTCCAATTTGGTGCAAGCTCCTCCAAAACTCCTACAAATATCAAAATCACAAAAAAATATAAAAATACCAAGGAAAATAGCCAAAAAAAATAGACAAATTGACATGAAAATAATAAATAAATAGACATCTATCAATGGGGTGTAGTTTCTTTGTTTTGTTAAAAAAAAAAAAAAGAGATCAAGTGTTGTAAATAAGCTTGGGGGAGTCATCTAGTGAATTGAAATGAATTTATGTTATAAGGTTAAGCTCTAAATAGTCTTGAATGATTTATGTGTTTGTGGGTGACTTGACCCAAATTATTATCCTTTATAATAAAGCCCTACTTGATCCTTAGTGTTGCGCTTGTCTATATTAGTGGAAAGTGACTTGAAAAGTAGGCCCATGGAGTTCATTTATGTGCACATCTTCACTAGTAAATATGATTCATTTTTATGCATAAACTTATCTGGATTACAAGTGATTAGGTGAGAATGGATCTACATACACACACACACACTTAATGAATTGAAATGGAGCGAAACTAATCTTTGAGATGAAATTCTTGATCAAGTGCATAATTTTGAAGTTTTCCTTGGGTTATAATTAAGTGCAATCTTTCAAGCCTATTTGCAAGTTGAAACATTTGTGTGTTTTGATTTTTTTTTTTGGTGATTCTGTTTAGATTTAGTTTTGTTTTCATATACTTTAGTTGCTCGAGGACTAGCAAAGTCTAAGCATAAGGGAATTTGATAAGTGTATATTTATATATTATTTTCATATCAATTCGCCTATGTTTCTTTTCTATATTCCATGGTATTTTTAGGTTTTTGTCTATTTTTGATGTTTGTAGGAGTTTTGGAGGAACTTGCACCAAATTGGAGTAAAACCTTTCATTTTCACCTCTGCCAATCAACCAACTTCTCGAATTTAATTGTATTGATATAAAATGAATGTACTATATACCATTAGAAAGCTCTAGAAGTCTAGTTTCTAGAGAAATTTATGGTTCATGAATCCATATAGTGTACCAGAAGTTATGATCAAAATGGTGTGGATAGTGCAGAATTGTAATTTTACAAATCACTATAGCATGTTATTATTCGAGGCACCGTAGCAGGTTACTGTAGCAGAGAATATAAACATATTTTATGGTTTTATTTTCATAACAAGAAGGGGGAGAACGAGTTGTAAGCTGCCTCTCTTGATTTCTCACATCTCTTGGAGTTCTTGAAGGAGAAAGAAGGCTTGGAAATAGGAGGAATTAAAATACGAAGGAGATTCATCTACAAACGAGATTTTCAAAGGATTTGCTAAGTGTTTCCTTTCCTTTTCCTTTCCTAGAATTTCTCTATGTTGTATTATATTTATGTTGTGTTTGAACATGCGTAACTAAATCCGATTTGGTTGAGGGTGATTTCAAAGCCCTAGATAGAGTTTTTGTGAGTTGATTGTTCAAGAAATTGTTGTCCAATTCTCTAATTAAAGTTGTTTATATTTTCCCATATTCAATGTTTATGTTGCTTGTTGATTTTATTTGGGTGGCCAACTAAATAGAATCGGGTTGTTGTCTACTACTATAGTAGAAATCTTGATCCATAATTGTCTTAAATTTCTAATCATTAGTAGCAAAATTGTGATCAAATATTGTAATTGGAAAATATAACCTAAGTTAAATAATTTGAACTCATGTATTTATGCTTAGATCAACATATCTTTCTTATCGTAATACTTCTATTGAATTAAATTTAGAGAGCTTGTTCTAGGTTGTTTAATGTAGAGATTAAATAAAAAGCTTGTTTTATTTAACGACAAAGTAAGAAAAGATTGGGGTAACAGAGCTTGTTGTTATCTATGATTGATTATTTTAATATTGTAATTGGATGACAATTCTATAGTTGATTTGCAAATTCATATCTTGTGGCAAAGAATGATCCCTTAACCAAGTTTGTCTCATTGATTATTTCTCACTTCATTTGACTTTATGTTGTGTTATTCTTTATTTGCATTCGTATTTCATTTAGTTAATCATTCAACAAAATCCCCCATTTATTTTATTGTTGCTCTCTAGTAATAAATTTAGTTAAAACCAGTCCTCATGAGAATAATATCTTACTTATAACTTTATGACTTGTGCGACTAGTCTAGTTTTGAACGCATAAATAACCCTAGCTTTTATCTAATAACATTATAATTTACATAATTGTTGATAATTATATTATAACTATCACTTTTATCTTTATCCTAGTTTGATTGGCCGCACTCGCACCCGGTTCCCTGCACAGGCTTTTCTTCAGGCGCCCGGAGGGCTGTACGAACCAAGTCACAGAGACAAGGCCTAGAGAATGAGTAAGAGTCACCACTTGGGTAAATAACTACGGGAAAGTTTAGATAACGGCAAACGATCGCTAGCTTCAGACCTAACTGTCCATCACCCCTTCAGAGATGGTTTCAAAAAGCTGGGTACAGGTTTCACTCGTCCAGAAGTTAATACAACTTCCACGATGGATTTACTGAGTTCTACATTCTAAAATCATCAATGTTACCCTCTCTAGATCCTAAGTCTTATTATGCATACAACCATTTTTATCTATTTATTACATGTAAGGTGTTGACAGTTTATATACATACATAGAAAGACTTACTAGAATTGACTATATTTCCATCAAAAAATTAAGGATTACAACAATTGCTCATAATAATTGCTGTAAAAAAAAAGGTAAATTATTACAATATAGAAGGTTCTTAATTTATCCTTTCATCGACAAATACAAATATTAATAAGCATAATTTAAATAAATAGGACTTAACTTAGATATGGAATTGACAATTAACTAAGTTATATTGTGCATAATTGATGATTAAATATTACATAATTAATCGCTAATTGACCATTAATCATGCATAATTAACAACTAATTATCGACTAATCATGCATAATTGAACTACTAATTAACTACATAATTGACTATTAAACATGCTTAATTAAACTACTAATAATGGCAATTAATCTAATAATTAGCTATCAGTGATCCTAAACTAAACATGGCAATTAACTACTAATTAACTACCACTAATACTAAACTAAACATGGCAATTAACTACTAATTAACTAAACTAATTCTAAACTAAGCATGGTAATCATTTCTAACTATGCCTAAACATGACAAACTAAACTAAATAGAATATTTAAACTAAAGAGGAGGCCCCCAGAAAACTTACCAAATTTCGAATTTAATTGGAAGCCAAATCTTTGACTAGCACCGACACCCTATAATTCTTTAGAGGATGCCTAAGGACACCAAGAAAACACCAAGAAATATTTATACTAAAGAGAGTCTTTGAAAATATTCAGAAGTCCCTCAAAATATGAGTCTTTGGGTATTTTTGCACCCATAACTGCTTTCCAAGAACCAAGGGTAGGGATCCTTTATATAGGCTCTCAAGAGTCTGTAAATGAGCTCTTTTCCTGATTTAGGACTACAGCTACAGGCACACATGCCCGTAAAATTACAGGCATACGCCTATAATGTTATGGGCATGCACCTTTAATTAGAGGCATCACTAGGGTTTTAGAGGTTATAGGTGTCACTTTTGCCTAGAGGCGCACACATGTAATATTAGAGGCACACACCTGTAATATTAAAGGCGCGTGCCTGGAATGCTAAAGGCGCTAGTCCTAGCTTACAGGTGCTAACCTAATTCTGACACGTACCATTTGGGGTCAAGGACAGCCGGGAGGGGGGTCGCCTACCCTTCTTCCAACCCCCATGGCGACCTTACCACAAAGGTTGATCTGCGATGCTCAGGCATACATACTTTGTAATGTCTCAACCATTCCCCCACCCGGTACCACACCAGCCTTAAGCCCACTTGGCTTTTCTACCCCATTCTTAGT
This sequence comes from Boswellia sacra, assembly GCA_013180625.2. Classification (NCBI taxonomy): domain Eukaryota; kingdom Viridiplantae; phylum Streptophyta; class Magnoliopsida; order Sapindales; family Burseraceae; genus Boswellia; species Boswellia sacra. Next base: position 34,451 of record SNVD02010418.1, on the reverse strand, counting down.
GTTTGATTCTCAGTGTCCTTGCTAGTCTTGGAAGGACTTTTGATTGTTGTCTCTAACTACCATCACTGAGGCCCAAAACCATAAGAAAAATTTCAATGCTTACACCTAGCTTAGTTGATCTTAACTATAACACCCACTCATCAATTATAATAGACATGAACATCATATTCACGGATAATCAATCAACTTACACACAAAGTCTCATTCTAGAGCTACTATCTAGCCATCCATATAGTAGTCACATGATAGCAATTGCATCCATTCCTTCCTACCTGAGACACAATCCAAATACACTGCTTAAACACATCTCTTCCACATCAAAGCCTTTTAAATTGTCAATCCAAACTTAAACATGGTTATCTATAAAGAAGCCAATCGTTAAGGTTCAGAGAATAGAGTATTGGAGATTTGTAGCCATTCTTTCTCATCCTAAAATACAACCAGTGGTCATTTAGTCATTCATAAACTACCTATGTAAATTGTCACACTCGAAACTGTCATGTGATTATTCTTTATGAGAGTCCAAATCGAACAGATATCTAGAACTGAATTCCTTAGCTATTTGTTTTCGTTCTATTCTGGCAAGAAGGAACCATTCTAGTTAGTCATCTATTCTAGTCTGTTTGTAGCTAAAGTAATATCTATTTAGATCATGTCATCATAAAGTCAGTCCATCAGTTAACCATCACTTATATTTCTGTTTGCTCCTATCGCCACTCTTCCTCTAAGAATCCTCAACTTGTTTCCTCATGTGTATTAGTAATCATATATCTGCAATCCGTGCTTTCTGATCAACTAGCAATTTTGAGGCAACTTGGACCAGCTCCTCGAATTTAGGCAGAAGTCTCATGGCTGAAAGGGTATTCGAGATGTTCCTTGTCAAAGGGTAGTTTTGTAATTTACTTGTTTTTGTCAAGGCTATTATTTCTTTTCTGTTTTGTTGTAAAACGAGATTCAACAGTTATATAACTTATGAAAACATTTTTTTTAATTTCTTATAATTTTTTAGGGAATAATATATTGAATTTATGTTGTAATTATTTTTGAAAATATGGAGATAAGATGCATAAAATTAATTTAACAAAGTTTGATTAAGTTTTACAGGAGCTAACCTAAAAGATAAATGACATTGACATGTCCCTTCATCTTAAAATGCACTTGCTTTCCAAAGATTCATAAAATAAGAAATAATTTTTTCAACTGTTATTTAAAACTATAAAACTTTTATTTTTCTCCATGTATTAAAACTTAAATATAAGACTAAGAGCACCAAACATACACAAAATATCGAGTCTAAATGGGCTTTCCGATCCTACCAGACCCGACCGATGCGAGCTTTGGAAACGATCCCTCCTGTCCTCAAACTCAACCTTAATTATATAAGAACATATTTTAAAAAATATTCTTAATCAACATAAATTCAATGGAATGTGATTTAATTGAATAGAAATAAAAAAAAATTCTCAAACTATGTGAGATATTAATATAGATATGTTTATGATTTTTGTACTCAATTTTTTTGCAAATATTGTTGATTTCTATTTTGTCAAATCAAGGGTTGCAATATTGAATTTTATTGGATACATGATGTTATTTTAAAATCATGGAAACAAATTTTATAATAATTTAAGTTTTAAAATGGTAAAAAATAATGTTGTACTTAGAATCTCAAACGGACGTGGAGACTGGAAGAGAAATTTTTATGAATAAGCTCGTACAGATCATTTTTTTTTTTTTCCAGCAATATTGATGGATTATCGGAGTCCGACCCAACTGGTTACTAAAGCGACCCGGGCCAGTTGCTTTGGAAAGTCCCCCGGCTAGGGTTTGTAATGGTAATTGTAACTGTAATTGTAGCAAAGTTGCTCTACAGCTGCCATCTCTTCGCTTTGGATTTGGCTCTCTTCTCCTTATCCTTCTCCTTCTCAGCACACACATTCCTTTACTGCTTCACCCAGTTCAGTTTCGGGAGCAATATTTTGTTTGAGGTCTGAAGACCACATGGATGAATTTGAATTTGAAGAAGGGAAACGCGGCGGCCCCGCAATGATAAAGCAGCTGGCTTCCTGCAGCAAGCCCACCCGCGACAAGGCCCTTCAATTCCTTCTCAACACCTGGCTTCCGACCCAGAAGGAGATTTCCGATGATGACATGAAGAAGCTCTGGAAAGGCCTTTTCTACTGCGTCTGGCACGCTGACAAGCTCTCTGTTCAGACCCAACTTATTGAACGCCTCTCCTCTCTCCTTCCTTCCCTCGACCTCCACCTCTCCCTTCATTACTTCTCCTTTTTCCTGCTCACCATGCGCCGGGAGTGGAGCGGCATCGACCATCTCAGGTTAGACAAGTTTTATTTGCTCATGAGGAAGTTCTTGCATTACTTCTTTCAGATTTTTAGGAAGAATTCGTGGGATCTCGAGCTTTCCAAAACCTTAATGGGTTTGTTTATGGACAAGGCTTTTTTATGGGATGATGATAAGATTTGTGGGGATGGTGTCAATTATCATATTACTTCCATTTTCATGGAGGAACTTAGGCCCTTTCTTCCTTTGAGCAAGGAAGTGATTGAGCTAATTTTTAAACCCTTTGTCGCTGTTATGGCCAAAGTTCAAGACAAGGTGTTGTTGGGGAAGATTAAGAGTAATGTTTTTCAGGTGTTGTTGAAGATGGGTAATAGATTGTTGGAGACGAAGAAATCCGGGTCTGAGATTGACTCGGATGATGATGTGGTAATTTTTGGGACAGTTGCTTTGGTTATGGGATTTTCATCCAAGTTATTTGACTTGGGATCGTCAGTTGAATGCTTTCAAGGGAATAGGAAGGTTCTGTTTAGTTTATATGAAGAGTTTCTCAAGTTGGAGAGGGAGTTGGAGTCTTCGAATTTGGGTATTTCGAACCCAGAGATTGATATTCATGATAAGGAAGATGAGGTGCCGGATTTGGTTCCTATTAGTAATGATTCTGCAGTGGAAGCTTCCGAAGAAGGTGTTGCTGAGGCCTCTGCTAATAAGGTTTTGAAGAAATGCAAGAAAGCTAAAAATGTATCATCTGGCAGTGGTGAGAAGGAGAAAAAGCCTAAGAAGAAGAAGAAGGAAAAGAATGCCCTTCTGGATTATGATACTGAAAGTAGTCCTACTGATGAGGAAGAGGAGGGTGTAATTAGTACAACTTGTGGTATTTCGAATGAAGAACAAAGTGCTGATGCAAGTTTGATATCCTTAGATGAGACTTTGATATCAAATCTCCAGTTGCAGTTTGAAAAGGCTGCTGCTGAAATGGACATGGATAACAATGCCAATATCGTCAGCAATTTGCCAAAAGTTGCAGCTAATGGGACTGTCTCGAAGAAGAGGAAGAGAGTAAAGAGCATAGAGGGACAGCAATTACAAAATTCTGAACTGACTAATCAAGATGATGCTGAAGATTGCCAAACTGCAAAGAGTGAGCAGAAAAGTGCTAAGAAGGTTAGGTTTTCAATGAAAAACAACTTAGTGTGGAAGCCTCAAAGTCCTTTACCTCCCCAAAGTTTGAGATTACCACCCTCTGTTACACCAAGAGGAAGTGCACTTAAGAAAGGGGTACCTCCAGGGCCCATTAGAGAGATGCCTCTTGCTGTTAAAAAGATGAATCAGAGAAAAAAATCAGTGAAGAAGGCTCGAAAGGTGCTAAAGATCATTAACCCTACCCTTAAAAGTGTTAAGAAGTTAAAATCTCGTTCAACCTTTTAGAGTATAATCTTTTCGTTTGTGTTTGCCGGATCAGACCTTTTTTCATTCTTGGGATTTTTGAACTCCTCAATGTTAATTTCGTCAAATGCAAAGCAAAATCATGCATGGAGGTTGGCTTTGTTTCGTAATGATTCTTTGTTAGTTCCTCTCATTGAGATTTTATCACTTTCCCATGAATTGCTATTTGTTGCTTTCCAGTTTGATGTTATTTATGCCTTTCATAGAGTTTCTTTCTTGGAGAATATTTTTCTGTATTGAGATTTGAGAGGTCGCCTTTTTGAGACGATTTTGAAGTGATTGGATTTTGCAAATTTCTCATTCTAGGATGGATGTCACATTCACAAAAGCCTTTTTTTTTTTTTTTTTTTGGTGTTTCATGCTGTTGGCTAGGAATTCCTGACTAGCATAGAATAATGCTACGTGTATAAAATTCAGTACTTACATGAGAACTGATGTAGCATTACTTTTTTATGGATTGTTATATCTTTTATTCTCATTACCAAGATGACATTTTATTTACGCTCTTCCATTAATTTTATGTAACATCAGTTTATGTACAAGAAATTTTATAATCAGTTTATGTATCCGATATTGATGCTGAATGTATGTGGGATAGAGTGGATTTATCCTATTATTTTGTTTTCAGGTATGCGAGTTACTCTGTTTTCTACTTTTCTGGCTTAAGATTTTGTGTTCTATCGTATGCTTTGTTGGCAATAACTAGATTCTTCATGTCTTTATGTTGCTTGGATGACGTTCATTTGCGTGAAATGATAAGGTTAGAGGTGGTTTAACATACTCTATTTTGTTTAAGAGCAAATTAACTATGTTCCTATCTTCTTGTTTAGAATATGTCGTTGAGTTTCCTAAGGTTTTATTTAGCGAATCTTAGTGATGATTAGAGAAAATTTAGGAAAGGTCAGTGATAGTTACAGGCAAGGTCGTATAGTTATATGGGGGTAGTAGAAAGGCTGTTGTGTTTGGGAACTGCACAACAATGTAAAGTTTTTGGTATATATATGGATATATAGAAATAGGAGAACTTTGGAAGATATAGTGCGAGAGGCTTATTCAATATGAGTGAGACGAAGTGACGTTTTGGAGTTCTGGGCAGCTATTTCTGTTGAGTTTGGGAGCCTAATTTGGTTAGAGCTCTTTTCAAAGTCTTCAGGGCTATTATTGTTTATATGATGGAAAAGAGTTTGAAGCGTGTTTTTTTTTATTTTTTTTTTTGCTTAGGTCCATAATTTTGTCATCTCTTGATTAATATAATTTTATTGTTTCTTAGCGTTTGGATAGAAGGTAGCGTAGGTAAGAACATGTGCCTTTCTTTCACTGAATAGATACTGGATAGTCACGTTGTAGCTTGTTTCAATGGAAGGTTTGCGAGTTCAATTTAGTTGAAATTGCTTTTCTATCGTTGTTGATTTTTTATTTTCTTTTTCTTTTATAATTTCTATATGGTAATTAGTGGCAAATGTTTGGCTATTTGGAACTCTGTTATATGCAATCTTTATATTAGGAGCTTTGCTGATTGATAGAATGAAACCCTATTGTCTTTAGAGTAAGATAATTCCTTTGTTTTCTACTTCTCTGGCTTAAGATTACCAATTACCACTACATTAAGAAAAATTAAAGATAATGTTTTAATTATGAAAGGTTGGTTAAATTTGATACAAATTTAGGGTTAAATATTCTAAGTTAATTTTAAATATTGCAAAACTCACATATAACGAAATTTGGTATAACTTATTGCAATTTTTTAGTTAAACTTTTTTATTATTCGGGATATGTTAATCATTTTTAGTTACAATCACATGATTAGTTATAAATTCAAGCATAATAAACCAGGCTAAATAAAATTTTCCCAACATACTTTAATTAGCGTTATTATTTTTTTTTTTGTTGGACAAAGGATTGGAATCTTTATTTTTCACTTCAGTTGTAAATCAAATTGTCAGTCATTAATTTCATGATTAGTTTTAAATAGATGACAGTGGAGGCCTAACGAGAAGTTGTATAAATTTGATTGTGAACAATTATTCGCATTATACAAGTTCTTGGAAGGGAACAAAATATTGTTTATATTAGGAACAGAAGATAGTTTGTCTTTAATTGCATTAACAAATTTCATTAATTTCAACTTTCAATGTAATCTAATAATATTGTGATACAAATTAAACTTATATGGGGAATTGATTATGATAAAGGAATTTTTTATGCCTTTTTTTTCCTAAAAATAAATGAAAAGCTTATATTATTGATTGATTTATACTTGAAAGGAATACTAAATGGTAACCACATCTACATCTTTTGGGCAAATGTTTGAAGATGCAAACACTTGAATGATATTATTATGAAAAATAACGTTTACAATCTATTTCTAACTAATTATTCTTATAATCTGAGTTGAGTTGATAAAATCCTATTGAAGATATCATTATTATTTATATTTTTTAATTTTTTTAATTTTTTTAATTTTTTATTCATTTAATGAGTTTTTATTAATTTGTAAGAGGTTGATTATAGGATTTAATTATAAATATAGTATTGCTATATTATTATTGTCATGTGAGATGAGAAAGCCAATCAATCTCATTTAACGACTGTGGCAAGGCAAGCCTAGCAACATACTCGAAGCCATAAGAGGCCTTTGACTTTGAGGCTGCCCTTAGCATTCTTTTTCTCCGACATACCCTACTATTAGGGTCCCTACATTCACTCTCTTTGGGCCCATTCCTAGGCCCTTTACATCTATTTTATTTCCTATAGTAAAATGGTACCAACTAAAATGTACAGCAAATATTGATGCGATTAACCGAATATATAAGAAAAAATTTCATCTAAAAGAGGTAACAAGCTAAAGGAGGAAAGTCTCATCTTCTACATTTTTTTTATTACCTATTAGCAATCCATAATAATGTAATTCTAATTTGAAAGTTCAATTTTATACATATTTATTTTCAAAGAAGTGAGAGAATATATATATATATATATATGGGAGGGAGATATTTGGACACAAAACTTTTGACGTAATACTAAACACAATTTTCTAATCATTAATCTTACAAAATCCAATAGTTGAGATCTATATATATATATATATATCATTCCTAGTCAATCCTTAAAAGGGGGTAGGATAATGTGGGCTACACCGGGCTGTAGCCTGTCCAACTTTTTTTAAAAAAAGGAAATTACAAAGTTTTATAAGTAACCATAATTAATCTATTATTTATAAAACAGACCATAACATTTTGTCATGATTTGTCACTAATTCACTAAACCGCCATCATTTTATTTATCAAACTACCATCGATTTTAATTCATTTTACTTTTAATTTCTCATCGTCTTGAAATTACATAGTACATGATTTTCTTTTTCTCCTTCCTTCAGTCGTGTACTCTTCTTTATCAATACATTTATTCACTTATCTTTTACATTCTGACTCCGTCCATTTAATCTCTACTTTAAAATCAATCCCCAAATTTAAACTTTGTAGATTTTTCTGATTTTACATTCCAAAATACTAAAAAAGAAAAAAGGATTATAATGGTATTGTTCTAATTTTGAAAAAAAATGAAAATTAATTTTTTTAATATTTTGATGGGTGTGATTATTTGTTTATTTCTTTATTCTTTCAAAATTTAAATTGTTTCAATTTGATGTATCTATTTGTAATATATTGATGTTACTAAGTGTCCTATTTCTTAAATAATTTTTATATTTTTAAGAAACAAACCTAGATTGATTGTAGATTGAAAAACTTAATTTTGGTTATGCTTTTATAGGATCATAAGAACATATTTCATCATTCACAAAACTTTGAAACTTTCAAAATCAAAGGAATTGTTGTATCTGTGTGCGTGTTTTTTGTTTTTTAACCTCTAATTTATTTCAAATCCAAAATCATATACATTGTTTTAGCTTGAATTTTATTGAAAAAGAAATAGGTCCATATGGTCAAATAATTTTAATAATTTCATGTTTGTGATATTAATTTAAAACAATATTATTGAAGAATTATAGATTGAATAGAGTTGTTTTACATATACATATACATACATATATATATATATATAGTGTAGGGTTTAGGCACGCGCACACATATAAATACGTATATATCCTTAATAAAATGGGATATAATATTAAACCTAAAACTTTTGAAGTTTTGTAAAATTAATATTGTTATGTTAGAAGGTATAATAGTTGTGTAACTAAAATTTTAGAAACTAGGGCTCGTACGTTTGTTTTGTATACCAAAATTTGAATCTATTCAGATTTAAGTGGCTAAAACAATTTTTGATTGTTCGTTTTGTTAGTTGATCACCTATACTCGAACAAAATTGTTTAAAGAGAAAAAGTAAAAAATTTTCACTTTTTTTCTTTCAAAACATCTGAACTATTAAAATACCTAAATTATCCTTCTATAATCTCAACATCTCCCTCTCTCAACCTAGCCGCCACCCATCTCAACATCTCACTTTGTTAACCTAGCCACCACCCACCTCTTCTCTGTGCTGTGTGATGGACTTCAATTTTTCAGCACCGACGAGCAAATCTTCTAACTTCGAACCACCAAAAACTGGTACAAAAATACCCCTTATCCAACAATCTACTCAATCTTCTCTATGGCTATTGGAGAACAAAGCCTATACCCAGATTACGAATGAGGAGTTGTATGCAGTTTTCTGAGAAAGAGAAACAATAGGCTACCATTACTCATCTGTATAGTTTTCATCGCCAATAAGGGAGGATTTGTAAGGCAGAAGATCGAGAAACATGTGGCAGCCGGATCTTTGACTGAATTTTCCAGAGAAACTTTGCTTTTATGGCCAGAAAAAGTCAAATAAGGGCCTAAATCTATTTGAAAAATTTTTAAATTTAATAAATAAGATAATAAATTTTCTTTTATATAAATATTTATTTGAAAATTTTTAACTTTCAATTCTAATAAATAAGAAAATTTGATTTCTTTAATATAAATATTTATATGAAATTTAAAAATATTTTTTCTATAATTTACTATTGATTATCTTTGAAATTTTCAAATGTTTAAAACAATTATAATGCAAATATAGGTATATATTTTATTATAAAGATATGTCAAATATAATTTAAATTAAGAAATAATATTATTTATATTTATTTCAATTTCAAATCCAAATTTTAATTATTTTATATGTAATTAAATGTTGAATTTTTTAAATAATGTTTATTATATATTATAATAAATTATTTTAAATAAATAAAAATAAATAAAAATAATTAGTATAATATAATTTATTTAATAGTTATAATTATAATTTTGATGTTATTTTATTAAATATTTATTTTTTAAAGGATTGTAATAACAATAATATTAACTATTTAAAATGAAAAAGAATTTTCGTTTAATTTTAATAACTATTTAATTTTTAAAAGATTGTAGTAAATATATTACAAACATTTTATATTTCAATAAGGGTAAAAAAGTCACATTAAAGTTAAAATATTTTCTTACCACTTTTTTAAAAGACAAAGAAAAAAAGTAAACAAACATACTATTAAGTGATATAAATTAAGTACTATTAAGTTCTTTTTTTATTTGAATAATTATTCTATTAAGTCTCAAGTAATAGCAACAAATAGCCACTAAGTGTTAGGATCCGAAATCTGGTATCTATAAGTTATAAAACATCAGCTGCACTATTAAGCCAAAAGGATAATTTGATTTCTAGTAAACAGAAACTTTATTTCATTTTTTTAAATGAAATAATGGCTCGTTCATCAAAGCAACCCACCATAACTAAACTTAATGTGATGACACCTAAATTGCAACCAAGCTCAAATCCTAATGACACAGTCCTTTTTTTTTTTTTTTTTTTACGATGATTCTAGATGACAATCCCAAAATCCTTTTAATTTTGGTTTGTAATCATAAGCATTATAAATCTTCAAAATCAAAAACTTTAAATTGTTATATTTAGCAATAAATTTTAATTGGAAAGTTATTGAGAGACTCCAAAGTTAGGTCAAAACTTAAAACTTAAGAGGGTTATTAGTTTGTATAAAAATTTTGTAAGCATGGTATTATTCAAAAGTTTGTAATGATAGTATTATTCCTAAAAATATTTAATATATTGTTGAAAGATTACAATACTGTGAAATTATCATTTTTATTTGCAAATTGCAATGCAATGCATTTATAAATGTTTTTACGGTAATTCATATGGAGAAAATAATAACACAGGAGCATTTTATTTTCTAAAATAATATGTATCACACAACCCTAGGATAGATCAGGAGGGGTAATTAACTTGTTAAATACTCGTAAGATTTATAAAATTATCATAAAAAATCTTACTTAAAATTATAACCATATAATATTTGATCATAAATTTTATCACAAAAACTGTATTAGTTCATAGAAAACCCAAATCTTGCACAAATTCATCCATTAAGGCTTATCAAAGCATAATCTGAATCCCCAATTATTTTCTATTTCTAATTATACATTTGTTCATCACCTCTTTCTTAAAACAAGAATTGTTTAAATTTATTCACAAATATATTTATTTTTTATTTAATAAATGATCTTAATTTTTCTAATTTTAAAAGCTGTTCTTACTTGGTAGGAATATGCACAACTCACACAACTACACTTAAATATCACAGAGAAATTATAAATCCCATAATTTCTTCCTAACTTAATAAAAGACGGATTCATGATTTTATACATTTGCAATGATAGTAAGCTTTGCAATAGAAATTTATTTTTTTTTTTGAAAAAATGAAAATTGTGTATACTTTAATTATTAAGAAGTTTTAAAATTTACATAACTTTTTATCCTCTGAACAAAATTTTTGTCTTTTGTGAGTTTATGCTGCTAAACTATCAAGACGCAATGTTATATTTATAATCAAATGTTATAATCAATTCCTTTTATTATAGAAAAAATTGATTATAAATGAATTATATTAACAATATTATTGGTCTATAAAATGAGTTTTAGTCACATTCCCGATTAGGGGTAGGAATACGGGTTCACGGGTCGTGTTCGTGTCGTGTCGAGCTATGACACGATATAAATTGACCCAACCCGAACACAACCCATTTATTATTCATGTCAAAAACACCAAACCCGAACACGACACAATTATTAAATGGGTGACACGACTTGACATACTAACACGAATAATAAACAGATCATTTTCGGATTTGACATGAATATAACCCGTTTAACACGATTATGACACGTTTAAATATTTTGACACGATTACGACACGTTTATACTATTTTTGCACGATTATGATACGTTTGAATAACTAACACGATTATGACACAAATACACGTTACAATTTTCAACCTTTTTTTTAAAATAACAATAATCAAATATTGAAAATCCATCCACAACACAATAAAGAGTCTATTAAATATCAAGTCGCATACAAACTTCAATCCACAATACAATAAAAAGTCTATTAAATATCAAGTCTTATATAAACTTCAATCCATAACATAATAAATAGTCTACTAAATTCCAAATCTCAAACAAACTTCAATCCATAAAATACAATAAAGAGTCCATTAAATACCAAGTCCCTTACAAATACCAATCCACAACACAATAAATAGTCCACTAAATACCAAGTCTTAAACAAACTTCATTCCACAACACAATAAATAGTATACTAAACATCAAGTTGCATACATAGTTTAAATACAATTTAAATTTAGAAAAAAAAAATCCATTTCATCTCGTTGACTCTTTACTAGTTTAAAATTCAAATTAATTTTTGACTTGTGTTTGTAATTTTACCGATTCAAAATTTAATCGTGTCAAATTGTCAATTCGTGTCTTTATGATAGTATGTTTTATTCGGTTTATACGGGTTACTAAACGGTTTCGTGTCATTATGCGGGTTGTGTCATTATACGGGGGTTTGTGTCACTAAACGGGTTCGTGTCATTAAACGGGTTCATGTCACCCGTGGGTTCAAACCCTGAACCCGAATACGACCCGATTATTAAATGGGTTGAAAATTTTGACTAAATACGATTAAGACAAACTCGCTAATTTGTGTGTCGTGTTATGTCAGGTTCGCAGGTCGTATAAAAAATTCTCACCCCTATTCGCGGTCATATTAAAATTTGTTGGGCCAGGCCAACAAGGAGTAGGACCACCTCATCACCTAGCATCTCGGCATATTTTGGGAACTTGTAATTTTACCCCTAAATGCTTTTTACTCTTGTGCGACAAGAAATTGAACTTTCCCCTGTAGCATTAGCTAATTGATAGACGAGATCGGTTCCAAAACCAAAACCAACACCAATAATACCATTTCCAGTTGTATGGAAATAATTGTCTGCAATGAAGATCTTCTCACCCAAATCCTCTTATCCATTTCGACAAAACCACGTCTTAAATTCAAAGTTCGTTTCCAAAGCATGGTTTTCCCTCATTTCCGATGGAAGATTCTCCCACCTACGTTTACACTCTCAAGAACCCCACCTCAGTCGTCTTAGGTCTCTTCCCCCGCAGAACGCCGGCAGAGTCCTGGTTCCTCTCTGTCAACTCAACTCCATCATCCAAAGCTCTCCTTTACTCTCTTGATTTCACCCACGATCCAGCAGGTATCAGGATTCTGTAATCTTGCAATGGCTTGCTACTTTGTTCTAGTTTTCGAAAGGTTGGCACCCAACGAAATTATTTACAATCCCACCACTAACAAGCTTTTCACTCTTCCAACCTTCATCCATGAATCAAAAGCAGTTGTTTTTAGTGTCAATTTAGCTTTTGAGCCTTGCAATTCACCTTATTACAAAGTGGTTTCTGTTCGTAGAATAGAAGAATCAATGTATTATTACGAAGTTTAGATCTTTGAATCCCTGTTTGGTGCTTGGAGGCTTTCTGGGTCTCCTTTTGTTGCCCCATTTCATATGTTTTTTTGATAATGGGGTTTTCTGAATGATTCAGTTCATTGGATCAGCCACGAGGAGCTTCATTCTACTTTGATTTAAGCAATGAATGCCTGAACAAAATGCCTTCACTTCCTGTTCTGGGCAACTGGGGCAAGAGGAGGTTAGGTAGTTGGGGGAGTGTTGTGGGCACTTGCATTGGATTGAAATCTATGGCCCTCATGCCACTCACTTCAAGGTTTTTGAGATGGAGAAAAATTGATGCGTTCAAAACTAGTAAGTATACTAGTCGCACAAGTAATAAAGTGATAAATAGATATCGTTCCCATGAGGATTGATTCTAATTGAATTTGTTATTTTCTAGCAACAATAAACTAAACAGGGGGGGTTTTGTTGAATGATTAACTAAATGAAATAAGAATGCAAATTAAGAATAACAAAATAGAAGTTAATTTGAATGAAAGATCAATGAGAGAAACCTGGTTAAGGGATCTTTCTCTGCCACAAGATATGGATTTGCGAATTAATCATAGAATTGTCATCCAATTACACCATTGAAATTATCAACCGTAGATAACAACAAGCTCTGTTATCCCAATCTTTCCTTACTTTGTTGTTAAATAAAACAAGCTCTTTATTTAATCTCTATCCATTAAACAACCTAGAACAAGCTCTCTGAGTTTAATTCAATGGAAGCATTACGATAAGAAAGATAGGTTGATCTAAGCAATAATCACACAGGTTCGGATTATTTAACCTAGGTTGTATTTTCTAATTGCAATCTCTGATCACAATTTTGCTACTAATGATTAGAAATTCAAGACAATTACGGATCAAGATTTCTAGTCTAGCATTAGACAACAACCAGATTATATTCAGTTGGCCACCCAAATACAATCAGCAAGCAATCATAAGCATTAAATATGGGAAAATACAAGCAACTTCAATTAGAGAATTGGATAACAATTTCTTGCACAATCAACTCACAAAAACCATATCAAGGGCTTTGAAATCACCCTCAACCAATTCAGATTTAGTTACACATATTCAGACACAATACAAATACAATACAATATGGAGACATTCCAGAAAATGAAAGGGAAAGGGAAAACTTAGCAAATTTGATGAAAATCTTTTAGGATTTGTAGTTCTTCCTCTTTCCAAGCCTTCAATCTCCTTCAAGAACTCCAAGAGATGAGAGAAATCCAAAGATGCAGCCTCCTCCACGTTCTCCCCTCTTCAAGTTATGAAAATAAAACCCTAAAATGTGTTTAAATACTCTGCTACAGTAACTTGCTACAGTGCCCCGTATTTAATAACATGCTACAGTGATATATGGAATTACAAATATACACTTCTCATACCATTTTTATCACAACTTTGGTACACTACATAAATTCGTGAACCGTAAATTTCTCCAGAAAATAGACTTCGAGAGCTTTTCAATGGTATATAGCATGTTATCCGGTTAATTGTATATCGATACAATCAACTCCAAGAAATTGGTTGACTAGCAGAGGTGAAAATGAAGGGTTTTACTCCAATTTTGTGCAAGTTCCTCCAAAACTCCTACAAACATCAAAAACCACACAAAAACATAAAAATACCAAGGAATATAGCAAAGAAACATAGACGGAATTGATATGAAAATGATATATAAATAGACACCTATAAAAAATTATCCTAATTAGCCTATCAAGTGCCAAATTGATTTAGATCCAATCCTAATTGCATATCCAACAATGGTGAGGAGCTATCTAGACTATAGTGACTTGAATTACTATGCATTTGCCCCATTGTACCTTATTCGAGACCAGAAGGGAGTTGATGGCTCGCTGTTGCTTCACATTCCTGGTGATGTCCTATCATATAATGCAAGGGATAGAAGTTTCAAACAACTTTTTGAATTAGTACCCTCTGATGGTGATGCTAGAACCAAGAAGAATTCGTTACAATTTGGATGGCTTGATGCTTACCCATACATGGAGACTCTAGCTCCTGTTTGTTGATAGTAAATCTCTTTTCTATCATTGTTTCAGGTGATAAGATAAGATAAGATTTCAATGTCTTCTTTATGTAATTTTTCATATCAGATCCTCGTTTTTGAGAGACATACGGATGAATCATTTGTAAACTATTTTCGTCATTTGTAGACATCCTTTGACGGAAGGATCAGGATGCTCTCCTGATTTGGCATTTACCTTAATAAGATGTTAATATATAATTAGTAATTAATACATAATAAATAAAAGAAGAGAGAAAATATAATAGATCTTATCCACTTAAAGTTAATAAAATCTATGTGACACAAAATGTGCAAAAGGTGAGATGAAGCTAATATCAGAAGAGGATCTTAATTCAATAATATCTCTATTAACAAGTTGTGGTCTATGGTCACAGTTTTAGATCTTAGATATACTTTCAAGCAATGAAATAATGTGGTATATCATTTTATAATTAATCTGTGTGATGTTGATCAATTATCATATTATATGAGATACATAACTAAAATTCAAAGAATTAGATTTTTTACTCATCTAATTTTGTTTCAAATTTCAAGTATGTAATAACATATATATTTTATTAATATTAATAGATGATTGAGGTATGTATTTATTATCTCTCTTTATTAACATAGTTTTTATAATCATTAATTATATTTAGGGGTGTCAATTCATGTCATGTGTGTCGACTCATTTAATTATTTGTATTGAGACTTGAAACAGTGATTCAACACGGTTATTAAACGTGTTACCCACATGTTATAATTGTGTCATATTTAATTAACATAATAAATTTAATTATTTAACTTAATTATGCATAATATATCATATTTTATATATTTATATTAATTAAAATTATTTTTACAATATAAATAATTATTAATATTAAAAAATTATTAAAATCATCATAATTTACTATTATATAAATTAATTTACTTTAAAATATAAAATTTTCAATTTTATAATATATATTTGTAAGTAAATAAAAATTAATATATTTACAACTATTTGTGTCATTAAACGGGTTATGTATTGAGCACTCTCAATACGAATTCGACCCATTTATTAATTGTTTGTCCTGTTCGTATCGTGTTCGCATGTCGTGACCCAAATTGTCACCTCTAATTATATTATTATAAAAATATAAGATAGAAATAAGTTGAGGGGAGGATGTTTATTAAAAAAGAATAGAAAATTATAAGTGTGCAAGTGTGCATATATATCATTAGTGGAGGAGGCTTGAGTAAGGATAGCAAAATTCGGATGCGGGTGTGGATTTTGCATTTCTGCACCCAGACCGGATAATGTGATGCCGTCCCTGGTCATAGGAATTTCTCCGGTTTTTTTTTTTGTGCGGTGTGGATGCGATTCTTGGTGCGGATTTGTACATTTGCTCCCCACCCCTACATTTTACTCGGATTTAATCCTCGCAAATCCCTGGTTTTGTGATTTTACATAATTGATTTTGTAACTTTATTCATATTTAATTTATGTTTAAGCCAAAATTGCTTGTTGCCAAGCCTCCTATTAAGCCCATTACAATATGAATATATAAATCTTATTAGACATTTAGGAAACTTTAGTTTAGTATATTAATATAGTATATTATATGTATATTTTAATTTTTAAAATATATAATACTCTTATATCCGGTGCAGCGTGGGGAAGATATACCGCACTCAGATCGCACCCAGACATTAAACAACAACTTCACCTCCCCCGCATTATATCCCCACAAATCTAGGTAAAATTATACCCAAAAAATCTGAGTAAATTCTGGGCACCCACATACTCTTTTATTTTTTTTTTTGCCATCCCTAGGTTCGAGATACTTGGAAGGAGATCAGAAACGTCTTAATTCGTCCAGACACTTTAACGCCGTAAGAGACGAGACAAATGGGCTAAAATGGCCTTGTGTGCGAGGTGAGACTCCTGAAGATGCTGCGTTTTGGTAATTGCCAAAAAGGCCTCAACTCAACACTCTCTTTACGTGAGTAACCTGAAAAGGAAAAAGTTGCGAGTAGGTGAAAGTGTTGAATTATTTTTGAGAGTCTCACTTATCTGATATGAACAATCCGTTAATCAGGCCCAAATACCATTGAGTCAAACCCAAATCGTATAAAAAAGGAAGATGCACTCAAGGCATTTTAAGGTATGCCTATAATAAAGGAGAAACCATCATGTGTAGCCTCTAGATAATATCTAATGAAACAGGTTCATTGTTCCAGTCCAAAGTATGACTAATTCGACCTAGACCCAGCAGTTTATCGGAGGATAAATTGACAAGTTGGGCATTCCCGAGTCCCAACGGTCAAGTGGATGACAAGGACTCAAACTTTAAGTTCACTAACCATCCACTTTGAACTAAATAACTGCCAAGCATGTTCATGAAGTTAGACAAGGGCTGAGGTTCAAAAAGGTACGTGCAACTCCATACTCAAATCTCTACTACTGTTTACCCACGTATCTAGCCGTCGTAGGACGCAAAGATCCCTTTAGTTTGATGATTCACACTCCAAATAAAGCACATATGGTTTATATAAGTAAGATATAGCAAACGATCGTATTCTAGTATTAACTAAAAATTGTAACTCCTCAAGGCTTCAGTCCAAAGAGTTTAACAATTTGGCCTCTTTTAAAAGATTAATTAATGGTTACGTCATTAAGGATTCTGATAAAACCACAAAAGCTAAGATAACATCATATAAGATAGTTTTGAAGCAAAAACCAAGGCTTAACAATTCTCTTGGAATTTCATATAAGATGATAGGTGGCCCGTACCTTGATCAATAATTCAAGTATTTCAAGCTTATTATCAATGCTTATTCTTAATTTCAACTAGGTGGCCTCTTCCTTAAATCTATTTGCCTTGTGAGATGTCAAATGAAATTTTCACCATCTTCAATGCTATGGCCAAAGCTTCGGTTTCATTGATCAATAATAGTTACAATGAATGCTCGAGTTAATACGATCATGACTTGATAAGCATAACATCAATGGAAAAAAAGCCTTAGTATGCAATTCATTGATAAATAAAAATTAGTCTACTGATTGAACTTCAAAACAACCACACAAAAGCCTTCTGCGAAGACAGTTACCATGCTAAGCTGTAGGGCATTTGGATGCACTAAAGATTGCCAACAAGAAATGCATCTTTTGGCCCAAGAACTTCCAAAATATTTTGTCCCTTGTACCTCGGTTCTGCTCCCCATTTAATTAAATGAAATAAGCAGGCTACTCATCTAAAATGTGATATAAGTTTATTGTCTGATCAGCTTTCATATCTATTATGACGAATTACGTGTCTAATTGTCTCCAAAAATGCAAGCTTCTCAGTTATTACATAAGCTTAGAACCTGTAAATGGCTCATAATTCTAGTTTGTTTTATGATTTACGAAGTCAACAGACTTGAAAGTTGAAACCCATTATAGAGAGGGAGAATGAAGCAAGCTATTACTGCAATTATGCAGATTTGGTGCATGAAATCACAAGAGTAGATAAAATAAAGTAAAAAAAAAAAAAAACGCATACCATCAGACAACTGGATAATCACATACATTGTCAGGCTGTGAAAGAGATTTTCCAAAATATAAGAAGCATTAAAACCTCCATTTCAATAAATTGAGGCAAGAAATACCAAACAGAACTTGTTATATCGATGCAACATTCAGTTTTCTCTTACAAAGTCAACAGACTTGAAAGTTGAAACCCATTATAGAGAGGAAGAATGAAGAGCTATTACTGCAATTATGCAGATTTGGTGCATGAAATAACAAGAGTAGATAAAATAAATAAATAAATAAAAACGAATGCCATCAGACAACTGGATAATCACAAACATTGTCAGGCTGTGAAAGAGATTTTCCAAAATATAAGAAGCATTAAAACCTCCATTTCAATAAATTGAAGCAAGAAATACCAAACAGAACTTGTTATATCCATGCAACATTCAGTTTTCTCAGCAATAAGCAGAATTCAAACTACAACAGCAATGTAGTCGACAGAAGTCAGGAAAAGATGCAATCAGTTTTACTTCATAACAATTATTTATTGAATGAAAATTAACAGAAAACATCACAGGAACTTCCTGTATGGCCTGCCTGCATCTTCATCTTGCATATGCTGTCACAAAGCAAAATATAAGGAGAATCAATAACAAAACAAAAAATGAAAAAGAAAAAAAAAATAGAAACACATGATATCCGAAGTCATTTATACCAAAGTAAATGCCAAATTAGATCAATGCTAAAAAGTTTTAGCCAATTTTTATGCCTATCACAATATTTTTTACAAGACAAAGATTCCCAAGTATCACATCCACAGGAATGCTCCCCTCCACACTAGGTATCTGACAAAAATCAATTCGAAACAGCTCATGCTTTCTCAATTCAGCTTAAAATGGTAAACTATTGTGGCCCTTAAGGGTACATATGCCTTAAGTGCAAAAATAGTCAAATTTAACAATGTCAATGTAATGTAAGAAAGCCAAAAAAAATCTTACAACAAAATTATCTGTTTCTGCATTTCACGTGTCCTAAGACATGAATTTTCCATTATTATTGCCAGGTCAGCTAAAACTTCCCTCTTTCAAACCTTTTGCCTTCCTATACTTGAAATGGTTTAGTTCCCTAAATAGTGATTGAAGAAACGAAAAAAGGTAAAGAAGCATTGTCCGAGGTTTACTCGGAAAATGAAGAAGTGAGACAAAAATTAAAGAATCATTCCAGTAAACCCCCTCATATTTCCTAGCGAATTCCAAAATTCGGGATTAGTGCCTAGCTTGACAATAACAGTTGAAAGCATCAAAGACATTCTTGGTTGAACGTGTGCATTCAACTCAATTTATCTGGAGAGTTGAACACCAAATTACATCTATGCTTGCTTTATTTCCCTACATTTCCTTGTCAAACAGTTTACTAAGCACTAGTGAAAATAGAATCTTTAGCATTTGAACTCCAGTTAGTGTTGTGTTGGGGGTAGCAAGCACACTAGACTACACAAACTCTCAAGCAAAGTAGCTCAAAAGACTCAAAACTAGGGTTTTTATATTTATAAAACATTAATTTTCTTACATTTATCAAACCCTATCTAGCATGTCGGAAAAAAAAATTCAGGAATTCAAATCGATCTTAAGGAAATGGATTATTTAGATCTAATAAAGGGAAATTACGAATTCTCTGACGATGCCCTTGTAGACGAAGACAGGGATGGCGATGCCGAAGAGGCCGACGAGAGCCAAGTTTCGGCGCGTCCACCTGAAATTGTATTCTAGATTCTCTCGAGCACTGCTCCATTCCTCTATGAACCTGTTCTTGTGCGCTTCCATTCCTCCGCCCATCGCTCCTCCTCCTTTCTCTTCCCTCTTGTCTGCTGGTGGGTACGCTAACGCTATGCTAGATTAGATTTAGTCTAGGAATTCAATTTTTTTATATAAAGAAAATATCAAAACGGACCCCCAATGTTTAATAAATTACTAACCCTCCTCCCTCTGTTGTCTATGTACTCTGCTGCTACCTAAACCTCTGGCTATGTTAGTATTTCTATTGACTCTTACCGGCGCTCGTCGTGGTAATTTATTTCGACAAAACACCAGATACCACCCCTAAGTTTTGGAAAGATAGCAGTTATGCCTACTTATGATTCAAGTAAATTACAAAATTGGAATTCTAGGTACTCCCAAAATTACTGAGGAACCTTTATGAATGCTGAATGCTCTTCACTTATGTCGGTGGAACTGAAAGGGAGGAGGGGGAGGCTGGCCTGCAATTCTGACCACTGCAACAATGCCATCAACCCATTCGTATATTTTGTACTTGAGATCACTGCTTTTTTAGGTGCACTGAGACAGTTATGCCTATTATCATTCTGAGATTTTAACCCTTTTAAAGGAATTGCGACGCTCGGAGTTTGCCTGCCAATGAGCACCATGCTGAAACTCCAAATATCACCTTGAACTTCGATTCGACATATTAATTCCAGGGCAGTATCTCCATATGACGAAAGAACGTGATGGAAGCATAGACAACCAAGTCATTAGGAAACATCCAGTTTCATTAACACTTGAAATGCAATCACCCAAACAAACATATATGTTGTCTAACATTTTCTTAGTGATATGGTTTTCTAGATGTTAGTAGTGCTAGCCACCTAAGACTAAATAACAGCATGCTATATATCTCACATTTATGTCCTGGAAAAAAGTTGTCCGATAGAAGACTCCATCAGTTCAGTTTAGGTAGAGTCAGCAGTATTACAAGTTCCTGTTCAGTGAAGTGACGGTGATATCATTTTTCTAATTACTATAGTTGCTACAAATAGTCAATGCACAAATCTGAACCCTTTATCTACCTAACCAAAACCACCAAGCTCAAAACCCCTAAATTTCCGACTTCTGAAATGAAAACTTGAGCGAAACCACAAAAGGCATTCATTAAATTTCCTAGAAATAACAATGAAATGACTTGCGCGGTAATATGTTTCTGAAGCCCAAATCCAATGGTTATATCCTGCTAGTACTAGTTACATCACAGAAAGTATTAAATATAACTAACGGGCCATTCTAAGTCACAATTGTCGTTCTAGCTATGATCAAGTATGGTAAACAAATGTCATCACTTGAAATAATTTCAACCCTTATAAGTGTGGGGATCACATTGCAGAATGCATACCTAGGATTGCTAAGTGAAAATGTGGCCACTCTTGGCCTCACTGGAGCTTATGTAAGGCCCTTGGCGAATGCCCAAAAACCATTAACTTAAAATTCAAAAGGTATATATGGCTAAAAACCATTATAAACTCAATAGGAAACAAAGGCAAATCCAAATTAAAGTCCACAAAACACTGCCTAAGCCAACTTAACATCTAACAAAATGCAAGATAATCAACATGCCATTTCCAAAAAATATAAATAACTCACTTGATCCAACAATTCGTACTTGTCTTAAGCCCCTCTCTAGATCTTTTTGGGCAACTTTTTGTACTTGGTCTGCAGGAAATCCACTATAATCACGTACTACAAATCTATATCAAGCAAAAAAATATCAACAACTTTAAAAAAAAAAATGCAGTAGCTCAAAATTTTCAAGGTTTTCCCCAGCCTTTACCTTTCTATAGAGAATCTCTTCTTCAATCCCCATTCACAAACTTAACGTGTAATAAAAGTTTATTAAGGAGAAAACCATATCTGCAACAGGAGAGGAATACCCATAGAGGAGGGCGACCAAACAAAATATGTGAAACTTTGTTTCTGATGATTTAGCCATAACAAGATCTAACATGCAAAAGAAATCATATAAAAAACGGAAAAACATTCATCAATCATTATCGAAGTCTAAATGATCATTATTATTCCATACCTATAAATTCTAATTTCACTTCTAATACATATTTAAAAAAAAAAAAAAAAAAAGGAAACAAACGACATTCTTCTAGCCTGGTCATGAATTGCCCCACCAAAAAAAGAAAAAAGAAAAAAAAATCCTAACGCATTATGCGTTCTCTCTGTCTAATTATTTGGTGGCATCCAAGAGAATCTTGGTTTGGCTTTCAACAATCTGTGCCCTCTTCATGTTAAGCTTCATTTCCAATAACTCAATTTCATTCAACTTCCTTTTATACTCACTTCTCTTCCCTTCGTTCATGAGTTTTAGCCTTTCCTTGATAACATCCTCTTTTAAGTACTCCAAAGTATCTTCATGGAAACTCACCATTTCTTTCAAGCACAACTCAGTGGCAGCTCCCACTGAGGCAAATGCACCACCTGCCCCCCACACTTGTTTTGACATCTTGAAAATCTGTTTCTCTTCAGGATTAGAGCCCTCATCAGCCCTAATCAATTTGTCTTTGTACTTATTCTTCATTTGAACCAATTTCTTGGACAACTCATGTTTAGAGAAATCAAACTCCAACAACATTGATTTCCTTAAGAATGTATAAAAATCATTCATGTTTGCAGATGGGTCCAAACCCTCTACTTTAGAGAATTGGATCATTCCATTCAAGATTGATATCTCCTGCTCTTCAATTGTTTTGGTGGCTTGCTTCTTTGGTGCCATGAATGGTAATAGAAGAGGTTAATATTGAAAGAGAATAATATGAGGATGTGTTTCGACAAGTAAGTACCTTTATATATAGAAGAGAACACTACTGATAAGTATTTATGAGTTAACATTCCTTATTAATGTAATGTGGAACTCAAGTTTGGGGAGTCAGTGAGATAAATGTACTGTACTGCGTTTGTTGCTACTTTCCCATGCATTTCAAGTTCCAAAATAATCAGTTTCAAGAATTAATTAATAAATTATTCTATCGAAATACCCTTACAATAAAAATCAGACTTGCATTTCAAATTTTAAACGGAAGATTGTTTTATCTTAAATTACATCAACTTGATAATAAGATGGTAATTGATATATGTTCATGCACATGTAACAGTAATGAAGGAACTATTATTAATAATTTTATTACAAATATAAAAAAACAAAATAAAATAGAAAATACTATCCCAGTGTCTCTCCGACTCTAAAATTATTGGCATAAGCTACTCTATGTAAAAAATTACATAATAAAAAATTATTTATTTAATATAAATCTTTAATATGTTTGTTAAATTTTTAATGTAATGCTGGATTCAAGGGTCAAAATTCCCTGACCTAACTTGGGAAGTAGTTAATTGGAAATAGGGAGACGCTCAAGATTCAAAATGAGAACAAATAAGAACAAGAGAAAAATCATCCAAACGTATTACAGGGGTTTTAACTAGGGGTGACAATTCGTGTCATTCGTGTCAACCCATCTAATTATTCGTGTCAAGACATGAAACACGGATCCGACACGGTTATTAAACGTGTTACCCACGTGTTATAATCGTGTCATATTTAATTTACATAATTTATTTAATTGTTTAACCTAGTTATTCATAATATATTATATTCTATATATTTATATCAATTAAAATTATTTTTAGAATATAAACAATTGTTCGTATAAAATATTGTTAAAATAATCATAATTTATTATTTTGTAAATTAATTTACTTTATAATATAAAATTTTTAGTTTTATAATATATATTTTGTAAGTAGGTAACAATTTATATCATTAAATGAGCTTACATGTTAAGTATAGACAAAATATGTTTAACTATTTGATAGGTGTCTATTTATGTATTACTTTTATATCAATTCGTCCATGTTTCTTTGCTATATTCCTTGGTATTTTTATGTTTTTGTGTAGTTTTGATGTTTGTAGGAGTTTTGGAGCAACTTGCACAAAAAAATGGAGTAAAACCCTTCATTTTCATCTCTGCTAGTCAGTGATCTTCTCGGATTTAATTGTATTGATATACAATGAACCCGACGACATGTTATATACCGTTGGAAAGCTCTCGAAGTCTATTTTCTGGAGAAATTTACGTTTATAAATCCATTCAGTGTACCAAAAGTTGTAATCAAAACAGTGTGAGATATATAGAAATATAATTCCACAAGCACTGTAGCATGTATAATACGGGGGCACTGTAGCAAGTCACTGTAGCAGAGTATTTAAACACATTTTAGGGTTTTATTTTCATAACTTGAAGAGGGGAAAACGTGGGAGGAGGCTGCATTTCTGGATTTCTCTCATCCCTTGGAGTTCTTGAAGGAGAAAGAAGATTTTGAAAAGAGGAGGAACTACAATTCCAAGAAGATTCATCTACAAAGAAGATTTTCAAAGAATTTGCTAAGTTCTTTCTTTCCTTTTCAATTCTGAATTTCTCTGTATTGTATTTGTTATTCTGATTGAATATGTGTAACTAAATGTGAATTGGTTGAGGCTGATTTCAAAGCCCTTGATATGGATTTTGTGAGTTGATTGTGTAAGAAATTGTTATCCAATTCTCTAATTGAAGTTGCTTGTATTTTCCCATATCTAATGCTTATGATTGCTTACTGATTGTATTGGAATGGCCAACTGAATATAATCTGTTGTTGTCTATTGCTAGATTAGAAATCTTGATCCGTAATTGTCATAAATTTCCAATCTTAGTAGCAAAATTGTGATCAGAGATTGCAATTGGAAAATACAACCTAGGTTAAATAATCCGAACTTGTGTGATTATTGCTTAGATCAACCTATCTTTCTCATCGTAATGCTTCTATTGAATTAAACTGAGAGAGCTTGTTCTAGGTTGTTTAATGGATAGAGATTAAATAAAGAGCTTGTTTTATTTAACAACAAAGTAAGGAAAGATTGGGATAACCGAGCTTGTTGTTATCTACGGTTGATAATTTCAATGGTGTAATTGGATGACAATTCTACAATTAATTCACAAATCCATATCTTGTGGTAGAGAAGGATCCCTTAACCAGGTTTCTCTCATTGATTTTTCAATCTGTTTTAATTTGCGTTGTGTTATTGTGCATTTACATTAATATTTCAATTAGTTAATCCATCAACAAAACCCCCCCATTTATTCTGTTGTTGTTTTTGAATAACAAATTCAATTAGAATCAATCCTCGTGGGAACGATATCTACTTATCACTTTATTACTTGTGCGACTAGTATACTTGCTAGTTTCGAACGCATCAAGTTTTTGGCGCCGCTGCCGGGGATTGATTTTCTAATCAATTTGTTATTCTGTTTTTACTACTGATTCTTGATTGTTATTTCCTGATTGTTTGTGTTTAGGCTTTTATGTCCGAGGGAGAAGCGGATCAGCGACTTAAGAGAATTAAGGAGTTTCTCCAATCCTCGAATTTAAGGCTAAATCGGTCAATTTCAACTCCACCTCCAGAATTTGACCTTGCACGACATACTTCCCTCCCATCTTCTTGCAGTTCAATCAAATCTGAATCGGAAGTAATGGCGATGGAAAACGATCAGACTCTTAAGGAGTTAGCGGCTCCAATTATTGATCAACAACCGCTATGCATAAGCACCAATTTTGAGATAGATTTTGAACTTAAATCTGGACTGATTCATCTCTTGCCTACATTTCATGGTTTTGCAGGAGAGGATCCGAACAAACACCTCAAAGAATTTCATGTGGTATGCTCAAGTATGAAGCCAACCGGCATTTTTGAAGAGCAAATTAAATTGAGAGCTTTCCCATTCTCATTAGCAGATTCGGCAAAAGATTGGCTATACTATCTACCACCAGGTACCATTACCACTTGGAATGAGATGAGTAAACTCTTTTTGGAGAAATATTTTTCAGCCTCGAAAGTTACAAATATTAGAAAAGATATTAGTGGCATTCGACAACACAATGGAGAATCACTTCATGAATATTGGGAGAGATTTAAGAGGTTATGTGCTAGCTGTCCAAACCACCAAATTGTTGATGGACTCCTAATTCAATATTTCTATGAGGGGCATCTCTTACAATGGAAGGAGTATCATTGATTGCTTAATTCCATTAATAACTGTCTTGCCGGCTGTCTTTTTTTCGCTACTTGCTGTAGTGCCGTGGGGAGCACTAGAATAAACACCGAACGTTGCAAGACGTTTGATGTATTGACATGGCAGCGAACTCCCAACATCAGCAATCATTTGAGCCACAACTACCAAAATCAGAGTAAAGGAGGTAAGTACTTCAAACATTGAACATCAACTTTCTGAACTTACCACTCTTGTAAAAAAATTGGCTGTAGGACATATGCAGCAATCTTATGCATGTGGAGTATGTTCTGCCATGGACAAACCAACCGACATGTGTCCAACTTTGCAAGAAGGAGATACAGAACAAGCCAATGCCATGGGTGGATTTCCAGGACAACCAAGGCAAAGGTATGACCCTTTCTCCAATACTTACATGCTGGATGGAGAGATCACCCTAATTTAAGATATGAGAATCGTCAACCAATCGCCCCAAATGCCATACCAAATCGACCACCAGGTTCATTCAACCAAGGGTGCAGCAACCATTTCAAGCACAACCACCACCAACACCAAAACAGACCGCATACAGCTCCACAAAATTCAGGTAACGTCTCTCGAGGATATTGTTCAAGCATTGCCATAACACAATGCAATTTCAGCAGGAAACTAGGGCAAGTATCCAAAACCTGGAAAGCCAAATAGGACAATTGGACACTAACATGAGCAAATTTGAGAGTCAAAGCTCAGGAAAATTGCCATCTCAGCCAGTGATCAATCCAAGAGAAAATGCTAGTGCTGTAACTTTGAGAAGGGGAAAGCAATTAGAGATTCCACCAAAGAAATCACAAGCTGATGAAGGGGATTGATACACTTCTACCATGAACAAAACATCATCTTCTAAGGTAGACCTTAAAACTCAAATTCCTTCATATGTTACTCCTCCACCTTTTCCTAGCAGATTTGCAAAAACAAAGAAGGAGGAACAAGAACAAGAAATCCTGGAAACTTTTCGCAAGATCGAGGTAAACATACCACTTCTGGATGCTATCAAGCAAGTGCCTCGTTATGCAAAATTTCTCAAGAGTTATGCACCAACAAGAGGAAGTTGAAAGGAAATGAGAAGATAAGTGTGGGGGAAAATGTTTTAGCTGTATTGCAAAGAAAAATTCCTCCGAAATGCAAAGATCCAGGTACGTTCACCATGCCTGCACCATTGGGGTAATACTCAAGTTTGAAAGAGCTATGTTAGATTTAGGAGCATATATTAATGTCATGCCATATTCTATTTATGCTTCTTTGAATCTTGGACCTCTTGCGGAAACTGGTATTGTAATTCAACTTGCTGATCGTTATAATGCATATCCCAAGGGAGTTGTAGAAGATGTGCTTGTGCAGGTGAATCAATTGGTATTTCCAGCAGACTTTTATGTTCTTGAAATGGAGGATGAGACATCTCCCAATCCAACACCGATTCTTTTGGGGAGACCATTCTTGAAAACTGCCCAAACTAAGATTGATGTTCATGATGGCACTCTTACCATGGAATTTGATGGCGAGGTGATTCGTTTCAATATTTTTGAGGCAATGAGGTACCCTAGGGACTTGCATTCTGTTTTTGCAGTTGATGTTATTGATTCTTTGGCACAACAACTTTTTGAGTTAACTCGCAAGGATGCATTGGAAGTAGCCATTAGTGAGCACATTGGGGCAGAAAATTCCAGAGAATCGAAGAAGTTGATACAAGTGTCTAAAGAAGTGGAGGAAGCTGTGGCAAGCTTGGATGAGACTATAGCTATCACCACAAATAGGGATGATGTTTCGTACATTGAATTGCCTTTATCTAATGAGAAACTTTTTCCTTCTGTGATGAAAGCACCTGCCTTGGAGCTTAAGCCTCTTCCAGATCATTTGAAACATGTATTCTTTGGTGAGAAGGATACTTTGAAGTCATAATAGCCAAGGGCCTTTACACCATTGCAAGAAAGGAGAAACTCATCCGAGTGCTTCGAGATCACAAAACAGCCATTGGGTGGACAATGCTGACATCCAAAGGTAATTAGCCCAGCCATATGCATGCACCGTATCTTATTAGAAGAAGGATCCAAGCACACTCGAGAAGCACAGCGGAGGTTGAATCCTCCAATGATGGAAGTTGTCAAGAAAGAAATCCTAAAAATGTTAGATGTGGGTGTGATTTATCCAATTTCGGATAGCAAGTGGGTGAGTCCAGTCCAAGTCGTTCAAAAGAAATCTGGTGTTACGGTGGTTAAAAATGACAATAATGAGCTAGTTCCCACTCGTATCCAAACTAGGTGGCGAGTTTGTATGATTATCGAAAGCTCAATTCTGCAACTCGCAAGGATCACTTTCCTTTGCCATTCATTGATCAAATGCTGGAGAGATTAGCAGGTCAATTCTCATTATTGTTTCTTAAGGCTATTCAGGATATAATCAGATGTCAGTGCCCTATGAGGATCAAGAGAAAACTACCATTCACATGCCCATTCGGTACATTTGCCTATCGATGCAGCCATTCGGGACTTTGCAATGCCCCTGCCCACTTTCAAAGGGTTATGGTAAGTATTTTCTCTGATTATGTTGAGAACATTATGAGGTATTATGGCGACTTTAGTGTTTTTGGTGATTCTTTTGATAAATGCCTTGAAAACCTTACCCTTATACTTCAAAGATGTATAGAAACTAACCTTGTTCTGAATTGGGAGAAATGTCATTTTATGGTAGATCAGGGTATAGTTTTGGGACATGTTATTTCTGATAAGGGTATAGAGGTGGATAAATCCAAGATAGATCTTATATGTTCCTTACCACCTCCCACAAGTGTGCGGGATATTCGTTCGATTCTTGGTCATGCAGGTTTTTATCGTAGATTCATCAAAGATTTCTCGAAGATAGCATGCCCCTATGCAGATTATTACAGAATGATGTGGCCTTTGAATTTGATGAGAAATGCAAAGAGGCATTTGAGAAACTGAAGGAACTCTGGACTTCGGCTCCAGTAATCCAATCTCCGAATTGGAATCATCCATTCGAGATCATGTGCGATGCAAGTGACTACGTTGTGGGTGCCGTTTTGGGTCAACGAATTGGCAAAATTCCACATGCCATTTACTATGCATCTCGGACTTTAAATGATGCTCAACTTAATTATTCTAACACTGAGAAAGAGCTGCTAGCGGTTATTTTTGCTTTAGAAAAGTTTCGATCTTATTTGATTGGTACTAAAGTAACCGTTATTCTGATCATGCAGCTTTGAGCTACTTGCTCACAAAGAAAGATGCTAAACCAAGGCTTATTAGGTGATATCCTTTTAAGGAGTTTGACTTGGAAAATCAAAGACATAAGGGAAAAGTGAAACTTAGTTGCAGACCATCTCAGTCGCATTGTCCATGACGAGGATGTACTGCCATTACAAGAAAGTTTTCCGGATGAACAATTACTGTCTCTACATGTAGCAGCCCCTTGGTATGCAGATATTGTTAATTACTTAGTTACAAGAAGCTACCACATGACTTGACTCGAGCTCAAAGAGACAAGATCAAAAACATTGCCAAATATTACATATGGGATGATCCATACTTATGGAAGCATTGTTCTGATCAAGTGATAAGAAGGTGTGTTTTTGAATCTGAATTTAATTCAATTTTGACCTTCTGTCATTCTTATGCATGTGGCGGTCACTTCGGACCAAAAAGAACAGCCCTGAAAGTTCTTGATTGTGGATTCTACTGGCCATCATTGTTCAAAGATGCATATCTATTTTGCAAAGCTTGTGACCGTTGTCAAAGGACAGGTAATTTAAGTGCCAAAAATCAAATGCCACAAACCCCTATACTTGTTGTTGAGATTTTTGATGTGTGGGGTATTGATTTCATGGGTCCTTTTCCTTCATCTTTTGGTAATGTTTACATTATACTTGCTGTGGATTATGTTTCTAAATGGGTGGAAGCAAGAGCTACGAGAACTAATGATTCAAAAGTTGTTGTAGATTTTGTGAAATCTAACATTTTTGCGAGATTTGGAACACCAAGAGCCATGATTAGCGACAGAGGGACACACTTCTGCAACCGATCATTTGAAGCCTTGCTCAAGAAATACAACATCACTCACAAGATGTCTACTGCATATCATCCACAAATTAGTGGTCAAGTTGAAGTTTCAAATCGGGAAGTCAAGTTCATTCTCGAGAAGACAGTGAATCCGAACAGAAAAGATTGGAGCCTACGATTGAATGATGCACTTTGGGCATACCGAACTGCTTACAAGACACCTATTGGTATGTCTCCGTTTAGGTTAGTCTATGGTAAGCCATGCCACCTTCCAGTGGAGCTCGAACATAAAGCATGGTGGGCAGTAAAGCTTTGTAACATGGAGATGGATGCTGCTGGAGAACAAAGAAAGCTTCAACTGCAAGAATTGGAAGAACTTAGAAATGATGCCTATGAGAATTCCAGAATTTACAAGGAGAGAACTAACGCATTTCATGATAAAATGATCACCAGGAAGAATTTTGAAGTGGGACAGAAAGTTCTTTTATTTCATTCTCGCCTCAAGTTATTTCCAGGTAAATTACGATCTCGATGGGTTGGACCCTTTGTTATTACTAATGTTTTTCCCCATGGTGCAGTGGAAATCAAGAGCTTAAAAACGGATAAAGTATTCAAGGTGAATGGGCACCGGTTAAAGCCTTACTATGAGAATTCAGTGATGCAGGACATCGATGAGGTACCTCTCTACGAGCCAACTTATCTTGATGGGTGAGGACAGATAACGTCAGGCTGAGGACGTTAAACCAAGCGCTTATTGGGAGGCAACCCAATGTTTTTGAAATATAAATAAAAAGAGACAAAGAAAAGAAGGGAGTATTGATCAATTTTTGTGTTTCGAGGAGATTCCTCTCATGGGCTATTATAATTGATCAGGTTTTATCTCTCTTTGCCATTTGTCATTTGCTTTGTTGTTTGTTTTTGACTTTCATTTGCTCTTGTGTTTTTATTTCTTTTATGTGTCTCTATTTTCTTTTCTTTTCTTTTCTTTTCTTGTGTTTAATTTGATTATTCCGTGCTTCGAGTTCAGTTGTGCAACAGCTTGAGGAAACATTCAAACGGGAGTTGTAGCCAGTGTTCGAAGGTTTGAAACGTGCATATCTGGGAGAAGAACAAACTCAATCGCATTATCGGTAATATCTCTCCTTTTCTTCTCTTCAATGGATGCTGATATCTTTCTATCGAACCTTCGTAAATATTTCCCTTCACTTCCTCAAAATGCTGTGTTTAAAATTTATAAAGTACGGATGACTAGACTTTGGGCATTGATGCTCCTAAATGTGCCTGCTGATATCCGATGGCTTATCGAAGCCAAGGTGAGATTGTCCGGTGAGCCGGACATTAATCTCGCAAAATACATTCCTGGTCTAGGAAAGAGCTACTACGCCAAGAGGCGAAGAGCGAAAAGGTTACAAGTATGTTATAAATGTGCTAGATGGAATTGTAACCAGACTTGTCGTGCATTAGGTTTTGCGTCCAGGAATAGAGAAGATAAACTTTCATTTATTAAGAATGGTTTGAGTTATGAGTCGCTGGATAATGTTTTGTTAACTCTCGAGTCACATTCTTATGGACTTGTTCAGCGTGAATTGCTTAATCTATGGACACAATTTCATGATGAATTGCAGTGTTATAGTCTAGGGAATCTGACTAAAAACGACCCTGTTTGCCAGTTTATAAGAAAACTGGATGGGAAGCAAATCCCCGTGATGCGTTCTAAACTAGCAAGTATACTAGTCGCACAAGTAATAAAGTGATAAGTAGATATCGTTCCCACGAGGATTGATTCTAATTGAATTTGTTATTTCCAGCAACAATAAACTAAACAGGGGGGGATTTTTGTTGAATGCTTTACTAAATGAAATAAGAATGCAAGTAAAGAATAACAAAACAGAAAGTAAATTTGAATGAAAAAATCAATGGGAGAAAGCTGGTTAAGGGATCCTTCTCTACCACAAGATATGGATTTGCGAATTAATTGTAGAATTGCCATCCAATTACAGCATTGAAGTTATCAACCGTAGATAACAACAAGCTCTGTTATCCCAATCTTTCCTTACTTTGTTTTTAAATAAAATAGGCTCTTTACTTAATCTCTATCCATTAAACAACCTAGAACAAGCTCTCTAAATTTAATTCAATGGATGCATTATGAAAAGAAAGACAGGTTGATCTAAACAATAAACACACAAGCTCGGATTATTTAACTTAGGTTATATTCTCCAATTGCAATCTCTGATCACAATTTTGCTACTAATGATTAGAAATTCAAGACAATTACGGATCAAGATTTCTAGTCCAGCAATAGACAATATCCAGATTATATTCAGTTGGCCACCCAAATACAATCCAGCAAACAATCATAAGCATTAAACATGGGAAAATACAAGCACCTTCAATTAGAGAATTGGATAACAATTCCTTACACAATCAACTTACAAAAACCATATCAGGGGCTTTGAAATCACCCTCAACCAATTCAGATTCAGTTACACATGTTTAAGAACGTGGTAAATACAATACAATATAGAGACATTCCAGAAAATGAAAGGGAAGGGAAAAACTTAGCAAATTTGATGTAATTCTCTTTGGATTGTAGTTCTTCTCTTTCCAAGCTTCCTTTCTCCTTCAAGAACTCCAAGAGATGAAAGAATTCCAGAGCTGCAGCCTCCACCACGTTCTCGCCTCTCAAGTTATCAAATAAACCCTAAATTGTTTAAAATCCTCTTCTACGTGATTGCTTACAGTGTCACAATATAATGCTACTGCTACAGTGCTTTGGTGGAATTATATTTCTATACATCTCACACTGTTTTGATTAGAACTTTTGGTAACACTAATGGATTTATAAACCGTAAATTTCTCCAGAAAATAGACTTTGAGAGCTTTCCAACGATATATAACATGTCATCGGGTTCATTGTATATCAATACAATTAAATCCGAGAAGATCACTGACTCGCAGAGGTGAAAATGAAGGGCTTTACTCCATTCTTGTGCAAGTTGCTCCAAAACTCCACAAACATCAAAACCACACAAAAACATAAAAATACCAAGGAATATAACAAAGAAACATGGATGAATTGATATAAAAGTAATACATAAATAGACACCTATCACCCCGACTCATAGAAGGCGTTTTAGCCGTTACTGGACGAAAAACCAGAGGAAGATGTGAGCCACAATCACAACTACTTGTATATTTGAATGTGTATTGTTGTTGTAGAATTTTTTTTCTTGTTTCGTTTGTCTGATTATCAATGTTGTTTTTGTGTTGTTGTTGTTTGTTGATTTTGTTTGTTTTAATTTCAAGTTTTCTTTTTGACAAACCATATGACTATCCTATGGCATAAGTACACGTGGGAGACAAGTGTGGAGGTTTTGTCAACCTCCACCGAAAGTGTATCTCTATTTTTTATGCTTCACGTGGGAGACAAGTGTGGGGTTTTTGTCAACCCCCACCGAAAGTGTATCTCCATTTTCCATGCTTCACGTGGGAGACAAGTGTGTAGGTTTTTTAAAACCTCGCCGAAAGCATATCTCATTTTATCAAATCTTGGGGAGATAAATCTGCATCGAGCGACCCCACCGAAAGTAATGTCCCCCATGTGTCAAAATTTGAGAGTTTTATGTTGTATATATACATTCTGCATATTTTCATATATCATTCATACCCTGTCTTGCAATTGAAAAGCATAATATCTAACGTGTCTTACACAAGATTAGAACACTTGTAGAATGGAGAAAACACCAATTCGGCGATTCCGCAATATATGCGTATTTTGCGGATCGTAATTTGGTAAAGATGGAGAGTTTACCACAGCAGCTCTTGATCTTGGTAGGACATTAGCTGCGAGGGTATTAATTTGATTTATGGAGGGGGTAGTCTTGGGTTAATGGGGTGTGTGTCAACAGCTGCATCCCTAGGAGGGAGCAAAGTCTCGGCATTACCCTAAACCATTAGCTGTACGAGATATCATGGCAACACCATAGGGGAAGAGTTACAGGTTTCTAGTATGCATGAGCGTATTGCACATATTGTCATTAAATCTGATGCATTTATAGCTTTGCCCGGTGGTTATGGTACATTAGAGGAGATATTTCAAATCACCTCTTGGGCACAGCTAAACATCCATCGGAACCCATTGGTTTGTTAAATGTTAATAATTTTTTTGATGGTTTGTTGTCCTTTCTTGATCAAGCTGTAGAAAAAAATTTCATCTCACCGTCAGCAAGGCAATTGCTGGTTACAGATTCAACTGCAGGAGAGTTAATTGACAAACTACAAGAATTCGTCTATTCACCTGATCCAACAATGGCTCGGATAAATTGTTTGGAGAAGGCAACAAAAGGCGTCAACTGGATTTAACCCTCCATCTGTAATCTCTATTTGCTGG
>SNVD02010417.1:0-45289 GCA_013180625.2 Boswellia sacra | reverse complement strand
ACAGCTTAATAAAGTCCTACTTGATCCTTGGTGTTGTCCATGTCTACATTAGTGGAGAGTGACTTGAAAAGCAGGCCTATGGAGTTCATTTATACACACATCTGCACTATTAAATATGATTCATTTTTATGCATAAACTCATCCGGGTTACAAGTGATCAGGTGAGAATGGCTCTATACACACACACTTGAGGAATTGAAGTGAAGCGAAACTAATCTTTCGGATAAAATTCTTGATCAAGTGCATTATTTTGAAGTTTTCCTTGGGTTATAATTAAGTACAATCTTTGAGGCCTATTTGCAAGTTAAAACATGTGTGTTTTAATTTTTCCTTTGATTCTGTTTAGATTTAGTTTTGTTTTCATATCGTTGTAGTTGCTCGAGGACTAGCAAAGTCTAAGTGTGGGGGAATTTGATAAGTATCTATTTATATATCATTTTCATATCAATTCGTCCATGTTTCTTTGCTATATTCCTTGGTACTTTTATGTTTTTGTGTGGTTTTGATGTTTGTAGGAGTTTTGGAGCAACTTGCACAAAAATGGAGTAAAACCTTCATTTTCACCTCTGCTAGTCAACCATCTTCTCGGATTTAATTGTATTGATATACAATGAACCCGATGACATATTATATACCGTTGGAAAGCTCTCGAAGTCTATTTTCTGGAGAAATTTACGGTTTATAAATCCATTCAGTGTACCAAAAGTTCGAATCAAAACAGTGTGAGATGTATAGAAATATAATTCCACAAGTCACTGTAGCATGTATAATACGGGGCACTGTAGCAAGTCACTGTAGCAGAGTATTTAAACACATTTTAGGTTTTATTTTCATAACTTGAAGAGGGGAGAACGTGGTGGAGGCTTCAGCTCTGGAATTCTTTCATCTCTTGGAGTTCTGAAGGAGAAAGGAAGCTTGGAAAGAGGAAGAACTACAATCCAAAGAGAATTACATCAAATTTGCTAAAGTTTTTCCCTTCCCTTTCATTTTCTGGAATGTCTCCATGTTGTATTGTATTTACCACGTTCTTAAACATGTGTAACTGAATCTGAATTGGTTGAGGGTGATTTCAAAGCCCCTGATATGGTTTTGTAAGTTGATTGTGTAAGGAATTGTTATCCAATTCTCTAATTGAAGTTGCTTGTATTCTCCCATATTTAATGCTTATGATTGCTTGCTGATTGTATTTGAGTGGCCAACTGAATATAATCTGGTTGTGATTTATTGCTTAGATCAACCTATCTTTCTTATCATAATGCATCCATGGAATTAAACTCAGAGAGCTTGTTCTAGGTTGTTTAATGGATAGAGATTAAATAAAGAGCTTGTTTTATTTAACAACAAAGTAAGGAAAGATTGGGGTAATAGAGCTTGTTATTATCTACGGTTGATAACTTCAATGCTATAATTAGATGACAATTCTACAATTAATTCGCAAATCCATATCTTGTGGTAGAGAAGGATCCCTTAACCAGCTTTCTCCCATGATTTTTCATTCAAATTTACTTTCTGTTTTGTTATTCTTTACTTGCATTCTTATTTCATTTAGTAAAGCATTCAACAAAAAATCCCCCCTGTTTAGTTTATTGTTGCTGGAAATAACAAATTCAATTAGAATCAATCCTCGTGGGAACGATATCTTACTTATCACTTTATTACTTGTGCGACTAGTATACTTGCTAGTTTCGAACGCATCAATGAAACTAATGTTATTTCTTCAAAGAATTTAGATGATGATATTGTTGAGGTAGAAAGGCAAATCAAGGAATCAAGGCTTGATTAAAAGAGCCAAGATGAATTACAACTTCAACAAGAAAAGCTTGAGGAAGTAAATGATTCTTCCCAAGAATTACCAAAGGAATGGAGGTATACAAAAGCTCAGCCTAAAGATCTCATTATTGGTGAACCATCACAAGGTATGAAAACTAGATCTTCTTTTAAGAATTTTTGTAATCATTTTGCTTTTGTCTCTCAATTTGAACCAACAACTTTTAAAGAAGCCGAAAATGATGAAAGTTGGATTTTGGCTATGCAAGAAGAATTGAATCAATTTGAGAGAAATCAAGTTTGGGAATTAGTCCCTAGACCCAAAAATCATTCTACTATAGGCACTAAATGGATTTTTAGAAATAAAGTAGATGAAAATGGCACCATTATTAGAAACAAAGTTAGACTTGTTGCTCAAGGATACAATCAAAAAGAAGGTATTGATTATGAGGAAACCTTTGCACCGGTTGCTAGATTAGAATCAATTAGAATGTTGTGTGCATTTGCATGTTATAAAAATTTTACATATATCAAATGGATGTCAAAAGTGCATTTTTAAATGGTTACATTATCGAGGAAGTATATGTAGAGCAACCTCTTGGTTTTCAAAATCATGATTTTCCAAACCATGTTTTCAAACTCAAAAAGGCACTTAGGCTTGAAACAAGCTACAAGAGCCTATGTATGATAGATTTGATGTCCATATATTTTTCATGATTATATGGTTTATCGAATATTGATATACAATTGTTTGATTAACTACATTTTGTTGCTTTAAGACAAAAAATGATGATTTATTAATTGTTAAAATCTATGTTGATGATATTATATTTGGTGCTACTAATGTCTCTATGTGTGAGGAATTTTCTAAGTGCATGCAACAAGAATTTGAAAATGAGCTTAATGGGAGAATTAAATTTCTTCCTTGGACTTCAAATCAAGCAATCAATAGATGGGATCTTCATTAATCAAGCTAAATACACAAGAGATCTTCTCAAGAAGTTTGGCATGGATAATTCAAGGACATATAACACACCTATGGGTACATTAACCAAGTTTGACAAAGATGAGAAAGGAAAAGATGTTGAGGTAACAAAGTATCGAGGTATGATTGGCTCTCTTTTGTATTTAACTGCTAGTAGACCTAATATTATGTTTAGTGTGTGTATGTGTGCTAGATTTCAATCTTGTCTAAAGGAATCTCACCTTAAAGCTGTCAAAAGGATATTTAGATATCTTATTGGAACCATAAATCTAGGTCTTTGGTATCCTAAGTGTGATAATTTTGATCTAATTAGTTATTCTGATGCGTACTTTGCTGGAAGTCTTCTTGATAGAAAGAGCACTAGTGGCTCTTGCCATTTTCTAGGACATGCATTAGTCTCATGGTTTAGTAGAAAACAAAATTCTGTTGCCTTATCAACCGCGGAAGCCGAGTATATTGCAGTAGGAAGTTGTTGTGCACAATCTCTTTGGATGAAACAAATTTTAAAAAGATTATGGTGTGGTATTTGATCATATTCCCATCAAATGTGACAATACAAGTGCCATCAACATTTCAAAAAATCCAATACAACACTCTAGGACTAAGCATATAGAGATTAGACATCATTTTATTAGAGATCATGTGCAAAAAGGTAATATTTCTTTAGAATTTGTTCCAACCGATAAACAATTAGCCGATATATTTACTAAACCCCTTAGTCAAGATAGATTTTGCATAATTAGAAGAGAATTAGGCATGTTGGATATGTCTTAATTTTGCTTTTATATGATAATCTTTGAATGGTAGCATATGTTAAAGGGGAGAATATATTTAGGGGGAGTAGTTAATTTGATTACATTTTTTGATGATAACAAAAGGGGAGAAATAGTTGGATTGCTTATATTCATAACAAGTGCCATTCTTTTTGCTTATTGTTGATTTTATTTTCATTCTTGATTTTAGATATATTTTAAAGCAATCAATTGTTTGTCATCATCAAAAAGGGGGAGATTGTTAGCCCTAAGGCTACATGATAATTTTGATGATAACAATACACATTGATTAATTGAGATTTACTAACATGTTTATTTATGTGCAAGAGTAAGATCATTGAAATAATTTTAAAATCAAGAAGAGGCTTATTAAAATGAAGTGTTGAAGCTAAGGAGAAGACTACATGTTAAAGGAACCAAAGTTTAAGAACAAGGATTGACTCAAAGAATGTGACACATGAGCAATATTTAATCAATTAGTCATATATATCTCTACAAATATCCAAATAATGTGATTCTTAAGCCTTTGGAAAGCTTACTAACATTTCATATGTTTTAATGAAATTCAAATTTCAAGTGCAAGGTTGTCTAAATCATCATGCAATTTGAAAGACAAATGGAAGCAGCTGACATGAGCACCGAATACTCCTTTAGACATATCTTGAGCTAGAAAAATCAAAATGACTTGATTCTTATGGCATTAGAAAGAGGACTTAATGAGGCACATTTAATGTGTTTTGAAGAAATTCAAATTTCAAATGGAAGACTGACATAATTGACATGCAATTTGGTGAACTGACATAGAGAAGAAAAATCAACTTACATGAGCACCGAATGGTGTTTTGGCCATATCTTAAGATAGAGATATCCGAATGCTTCGATTCTTAATGTTTTGGAAAACCTATTCAAATATTAAGATCTTTCATGTTTTGAAGAAATTCAAATTTCAAACGGAAAGCTGACAGAATTATCATTCAATTTGGTGGACTGACACAAGAAAGAAAAATCAAGTCACATGAGCACCAAATGGTGTTTTGGCCATATCTTGAGTTATAGATATTCAAATGACTTGATTCTTGATGCGTTGGAAAGCTTGTTCAAATGTTAAAATCTTTTATGTTTTACAGATTTTCAAATTTCGAACAGAACATTGACAAAAACGGAAGACAAGATTACAGTTTTTATGATAGGCAGAAAATTTGGAGTTGGTGTCTTCACTTGATTAAGTTCATCTCATTTGCCTATAAAAGGAGCCATTCTCCCATGCATTCAGTAAGTGCAAGAGAAGCATTGATCAAGCAAAAAACAAGAGAAATATCAGGTCTAGAGAGCTTTTATATTCTTTATCTACTATTTGAAGAGAGTTATACTTTTGTTGTAAAAATTTACTTTGTTCTTGTATTGTGGTGAGAGTGAGATATTCTTGTAAAGGATAATAGTTATCCTTGAGAGAACTCTTGTTTTGTGTTATCAAGAGTTGAAGGAAGTTTCCTTGGTGAGGTTGTTCATCAAGAAGAACTCTTGGTGTGGTGTTATCAAGGGTTGAAGGAAGTTGCCTTGGTGAGGTTGTTCATCAAGAAGAACTCTTGGTGTGGTGTTATCAAGAGTTGAAGGAAGTTGCCTTGGTGAGGTTGTTCATCAAGAAGAACTCTTGGTGTGGTGTTATCAAGAGTTGGAAGAAAAAGTCTTGGTGAGGTTGCTCATCAAGCAAGTTGTAAAGATTTCTACAACTTAGTGGAAAGCTTAGCTCGTGGAGCTAGGAACCCGTGGACGTAGGCAAGGTTTGCCGAACCACGTAAATTGAGTTTACACTCTCTCTATCCCTATCTCTTTACATTAACTTGCACTTGTGATTGTTCTTCATTTCTATTGCATTCTATTTTCATCTTCTTCACCTTTATTCCTAAAGAAAGAGTTAAATAATTTTGATTTTCAAGAAAAGTTTTCTAAATCCGTTTTGATAAATAAAAACCCAATTCACCCCCCCTCTTGGGTTGCCATACCTGTGTCAACACCTCCATCATCGACTAACATGATTGGGTTAGGCTTGATCGAGGAGTGAGTTATAATTCTTTTAAAGAGAGTAGATTAAGTAAAGTCGAAAGGGCCAAGCAAAGGGAGAAGTCTTAGCTTGAGCAACAAGGAGGATCCACTAGAAACGTGGCCACCAAAAGAAGCTCAAGTTTAGAAGAGCCCAAGGAATAAAAGCCCAAAGAGATCATTGAAAGGGGGAAAAAGAGTCCATTCTTTTAGTAGCCTAGATTTTCACCAAGAAAGGCAGATGGACTAATATTGTTATGAAAGGAGCCAAGCAAAGCTTTCAACCCGAATTCATGTGCCCTAGTGACCATGAGGAAGAGGAACAAGAAAAAGAAGATAAAGAAGAAGTTACGGTGGAAGAAAAATGAGTATCTGCCAAGAAGAAGTCTATATAAACAAGTGCCTTTGCCAATAGGTGGATGGCTAGAAAAGAGGCTAAAAAAGGCCCACCACCTAGAAGACTCAAGGTGAGGAAAGGTAGTGAAGCTAGAAAGGTGAAGCTAGGTGAGAGCCTTGGGAAAAGAGAAAGCTTGCCAAGAGGATGTAAAAAGGTGAGAATCTTAAGTAATTGGGGTGATATTCCTAAAGTCAAGCCCCTTCCAAACTTTTGGGCTGACTTTAGTAATGATGAAAAAGAGGAAGTGGGAGTTGGGGAAGAAACACATGAGGGAGAAACACTTAAAGTTAAGAATGAGAATGTCCAAGGAATGACAAGGACTGGTAGGTTTTACCATGAGAAAGAGAAGGAAAAACTAGTCGAGAAAGAAAAGACTATTAAAGAAGGGCAAAGAAATTGCCAAGGAAAAAGCTAAAGAAGATGAAGACCAAGTCATCAAGCAGTTGGAGAAAACTCAAGCAAATGATAAGATTTGAAACTTGTTGATCTCATCCCAAAAGCATAGAGAAGCCATGGTAAATGCTTTGGCAAAGGTGGAGATATCAATGGCTACCACTCCAAATAAGATGTTGATTGCCATGATCGAAAGGGAACCTAAGAGGGTAAATGAGAAGGGTGTGATCACCTTCATCAATGATGACTGGCCTTTTGAAGGAAGGAGTCACAACAAGCCATTTTTTATCACGATTGAGACTGGTGGGAAGATATCTCGTTGCATCATGGTGGATGATGGATTCACCATCAGTATTGTGCTACGAAGATATTGCATAAGTATAGGGTTTGAAAAAACAAACTTGGGCCTTGTGAGATGGTAATTAGGCTTTATGATGACTCGAAATAAGTGCCATTATGATTTTCTAGGCATTATTGAAGATTAGGCCTATTAAAATGATGACTGAGTTTACGATCCTTGACATTTTGATCACCTTTGCTGCTTTGGGTCAAGCATGCTTCCATTTGCTAGGTAGAGTTCCTTTCAATTTGTATTAGAAGATCCAATTTAATATGGATGGGGAGATTGTGAGCATTTATGCTAGACCCACTACATTGAGTGTGAGGGTTGGAGAGAAACGAAACATGGGAGGTTTCCATATAGCTATGATTGATGAAGTCAGTCCTATAGTTGATAGAATAATGAAGAAATGGGGATATTTGCTAGGAATTAGGCTTAGAAGGAATGGAAGTGGTCTGCCATCCCTTCCAGATTTCAAGGGCCAAACCACTAGAAGAGGGTTAGGTTATGTGTCCAATAAAGAAAGAGATTTTGAGCCCAAGAAAAAGAAGTTCATCAAGTTTGTCAAAGCCCAAGATACGAAGTATATGGGAGCTAGCGAACCATGGGTTTATATTTTACTAGCACATTTGACATCAACACCATTCAAACTCACGGCATTAATCTTGGTACAATTGAAAAACTAAAGAACATATGCATTGCACCTGATACAACTCTTGAAGAGAAAGAGAGAGAGATTTGAAAAATTAATAAGTCTTCACCTACTCCTATGATGACATGCCTAGATTCGATAGAAGTATAACTGAGCATATTCTAATATCCGCACATGAAGCCAGTCAAGCAGAAGTTGAGGAGGTTAAAACTAGAA
This sequence comes from Boswellia sacra, assembly GCA_013180625.2. NCBI lineage: Eukaryota > Viridiplantae > Streptophyta > Magnoliopsida > Sapindales > Burseraceae > Boswellia > Boswellia sacra. The sequence continues at coordinate 37,726 of SNVD02010417.1, read as the reverse complement.
TGGGCTCAAAAAGTCAAGAAACAAGTATCCAAGCAAATTGAATCCAAGTTCCTAGATTTAGTGAAGCATCCAAAATGGTTACCCAATATTGCGCCAATGCCAAAGAAAGATGGAAGGGTCCAAATGTGTGTTGATTAGCAAGACTAAAGTAAGGCCTCACCGTAGGATGACTTTCCTTAGCCTCATATTGATGTGCTGGTAAATAGCATTGCCTCCACTGTAATGTTCTCTTTTTTAGATGAGTTTTCTAGTTACAATCAGATAATAATAGTCAATAAAGACAAGATGAAAACAACCTTCATTACGAAGTGGGGAACCTACTATTACAAGGTGATGTCCTTCGAATTGAAGAATGTAAGGGTGACCTACTAATGAATGGCGATGATGCTATTTCATGATATGATGTATAAGGAGATAGAAGTATATGCAGATTACATGATGGTGAAATCCAAGACTCAAAATGGTCATTTTGAAGCGTTAGATAGATTCCTAGAAAGGGTGAAGAAGTACAAGCTACGACTAAATCCAATGAAATGTGTTCTAGAGTCACTTTAAGGAAGCTATTAGGATTCGTAGTTAGCAAGAAAGGAATAATGGTAGATCTTGAGAAGGTCAAGGCGATTGTAGAGATGTCATTACCTAAGATGAAAAAAGAAGTTAGAGCGTTTCTTAGGAAGATCCAATATATCAGTCGGTTCATCCCCAAATTAACGGCAATTTGTGCACCAATCTTTAGACTCCTAAAGAAGGATCAGCCAGTGACGTGGAATAATCAATGCCAATAAGCATTTGAGAAGATTAAGAAGTATTTGCAGAATCCACCAATTATGTGATTGTCGAAACCTAGCAAGAATTTGATTATTCATTTATTTCTTGAAGAGGAGGCCATTGGTGCTATGCTGGCATAAGAAGACGAGAATGGCATAGAACATGCCATTTTCTGTCTTAGCAAGAAGTTGCTACCGCACGAGACAAAGTATAGTTACGTAAAGAAGATGTGCTTAGCCATGGTATGGCTTTCAAAGAAGTTGAGACACTAGTTTTAGTCGTATAAGATTAAGGTTTTTTAAAAAATAGACCCAACGAATTATCTTTATAAAGCACCATCGTTGGTAGGGAAGCTAGCAAGGTGGCTAGCTTAATTGTCAAAATTTGACATTGAGTATATCACCAAGAAGGTGGTGAAAGGAAGAGTTGTAGCGGAGTTCTTGGCCATGAATTTGGTCAACGATGATGAGCCATAAGTGTTGGATTTCCTAGATGAACATCTGGGGGTAATCTCAATAGTAACATGGACGATGTTCTTAGACAAAGCTGTCAATAGAAATGGTGCTTGAATGGGAGTTATTCTAGCATCACTAACTAAAGAAGTTATTCTCTTCGCTAAGAAGCTAGAGTTTAGAGTTACTAACAACATGGCTGAGAATAAAGCCTATACCTTTGGGTTAGAAATCGTTATTACAATGGCCATCGATGAAATAGAAGTGTTGGGAGATTCGAAGCTACTCATTTTTCAAGCCAATGAAAATTGGGATCTAAGGGAAGGAAGACTTAATCTGTATCTTAAGCACCTTTACTAATCTTCCTAGAAATGAGAATCGGATGGCTGATGCTTTAGCTTCTTTGGCATTAGTTTGGGTGGATACTCAAGAGTTGCTGGTAAGGCCAATAGTGATATCACAGGCATGGGGCCCTTGTTATATGGAACCCTATGTAATGGAAGCTGAAGTGGATGAGAAGCCATGGTTCTATGATTTTAAAAGATACCTATAAGAGAGGATTCTGCCAGATGAGGCCAATAAGAAAGATAGAGCTATACTGCGAAGGTTGGCATAACAATTTACTTGTCATCAAGAAGTGATGTATACAAGAATGCCAAAAGGGATGCAATTAAGGTGTGTAGATGAGAAAGAAGTTAGAAGGCTCATAGAGGAAATCCATAGTGGTGTATGTGGGCCATACATGAATTGGCTAATGCTTGTGAAAAATATAATAAGGCAAGGCATTTACTGGCTAACCATGGAGACGGGTTGCGTCCAATTTGTGAATAGGTGTCACTAATGCCTGATCAATGGAAATTTGATTCACCAACCACCCTTGGAGCTACAAGAAATGATCACAGTATGGCCTTTTGCTATATAATGCATTGACATTAAAAAGAAATAAGTTTGTTAGCCTCTAATGGACATCAATATGTGGTGGTGATGATTGACTACTTCACTAAGCAGATAGAAGGTGAGTCCTATAGCGAATTGGGGGAAAAACAGATGGCGAAGTTCATCAAGAACAACATCCTACGCAAATTTGGAGTACCACATCATGTCGTGACTGATAATGGAGTTCATTTCTAGACCGAGACTAAAGCCTTGTTTAAGAAGTATAGGATTGAATGCCATAAGTTGTCTCCATATTAACCACAAGCAAATGGTGTAGTAGAAGTAGCTAATAAGAATATCAAAAAGATGTTGCCAAGACAGTATAAACATACAAAGGTAGGGCCGAGAAGCTATTGTTTATGTTATAGGGTTATAGAACGACACCCAGAAGTTTGAAAGGCATGACACCTTTGTCATTTTTTTATAGGTCAGAAGCGATCTTATCAATAGAGATAGAAATGAAATCAATGTAGGTTCTGATGGAAGCAGAAATTCCTAAAGAGGAGTGGATTCAAAATAGATACGAACAGTTGGCCCTTATTGATGAGAAAAGAATGAAGGCCATATATCACATGCAACTATACAAGAAGTGGGTTGCTCGAGCCTTTAATAAGAGAATAAGGGTGAGAAAAATCAAAGAAGGGGAATTGGTCTTTAAATAAGCGAGGCCAATAGTGTTTGATATGAGAGGGAAGTTTAAACCTGATTGAGAAGGCCTATTCATTGTGACAGAGGTCATGTCTAATTGAGCCATCATCTTATCAGACATAGAAAGGGAATTAGTTCACTGAACCTATCAACGTGGACAGGCTGAAGAGATACTATGTGTGAAAGTGAGAATAAAAGAAAAGAGAGTGAGAGGAAAAATAATTAATTAGAAAACCAAAAATGGTTGATTAATGGCAGGAGTTGTCTTATTGTGCATATATTGTTTAAAGAACAAACAATTGTACTTTTATTAATGAAATGAAATTGTTCATAAACGAATATGCCTTCAAAATGTTTTATTATTTTGCATTATAACAAAAGGAAGGCATCTAACATCTAAGTTAAACAAGGAAACTGCTAGTGCCATCTTTGCCTCTTTGATAGACTACGAATATTCTCATCATATCGTTCAAGACACTGTTTGGCTTGAATAGCAGGATAGGGGAAGCCTGGAGGGTCACCCAATCCTTGTACCAGTCATCTATCTCAAAGTCATGATCATGGAATAGATTCCTCTCGATGTTCTAATGTGACCAAGAATCCCTCACATGCTCTAGAAAATGAGCGAACAATCTCCCAAGATTGAAAGTAGTCGATGAGTCCATGATCTTTTGTTTAAGTCCATACTGTCGACGTAGTCTAGCAAGATCATAGAATGAACTATAGGTGAAAACTGCCAAAGGCATGCACACAATGTAGGTCCCAATTGCCACCTGCTCTAGCCTCCACTATGGATAGCGCCAATGGATCTGAGTATTTGGAATGACTCGAAGCCAGTCAACCCAAGAAGAACGTCTCTCAAGTCTCCTCCCCGTATGAAGTCGAGGCCTATAATGAGAAATATACCCCTCAGGTGGTGCTAGAATAGACAGCTTCTCTTGTAACCAAATCTAAAAACAAGAAAAAAGAAAAAGCTTGCTAAGTTAAAAACCTAAAAATATAGCCTAGGCAAAAATTAAGGCAAGCCTATTAAGTTGAAAATCTAAAAGGGCAACTTAGGCAAAAGTTAGGGCAGGAAAAGAATAATGAAAAAGCCCGCTAACTTGAAAACCCCAAAAGGATAGCTCAGGTAAAAGTTAGGGTAAGCTCGCTAAGTCGAAAACCCAAAAAGGCAACTTAGGCAAAAATTAGAGCTTAAAAAAAAAAAGGAACCTGCTTAGTTGAAATCCCAAGAGGGAGACTTAGGCAAAAATAAGGGTTAAAAAAAAAGAAAAATACCTCAAGAACCAGAAAACTATCATTGAACCTCTGATTGGCATCAATTTTGACATAGTTTAGGCCAATTAATGCCTCAGTAAGAATCAATGGAACTATCATGAAACCATGTCCTACATGAGGAATGATGGTCGCAAGATATGGGTCGCAAAGACCGTCCAATAAGATAAGTAGAAATTATGTAAGAAGGTGAAGCCAACCAGATAAGGTTCTATCCATCATCTCAAGCCAGGGGATGATGGAAGACAATGTCATTCTACCACCTATGGTGTGTACTCACATGGTAGAAATAAAAAATTCGAATAATTCAGTAAGATTAGACATCGACGGTGTCTCAACAGTGAACAAAATGATGCTCTCAAAATTGGATGAATGAAAACTAAAGTATTGTAGAGAATTCTTCATACAAGGGGCAAAGCTCTTGCCTATTGAAATAGAAGATGTGATCATGAGAATCTAGAGGGTCATTGATGCGTTCGAAACTAGCAAGTTTACTAGTCGCACAAGTAATAAAGTGATAAGTAGATATCGTTCCCACGAGGATTGATTCTAATTGAATTTGTTATTCAAAAGCAACAACAGAATAAATGGGGGGGTTTTGTTGATGGATTAATTAAATGAAATATTAATATAAATGCACAATAACACAACACAAAGTAAAATGGAGTAAAAAATCAATGAGAGACACTTGGTTAAGGGTTCTTTCTCTGCCACAAGATATGAATTTGTGAATTAACATAGAATTGTCATCCAATTACAGCATTGAAGTTATCAACCGTAGATAACAACAAGCTCTGTTACCCCAATCTTTCCTTACTTTGTTGTTAAATAAAACAAGCTCTTTATTTAATCTCTATCCATTAAATAACCTAGAATAAGCTTTCTGAGTTTAATCCAATGGAAGCATTACGAAAAGAAAGACAGGTTGATCTAAGTAATAATCACATAGGTTCGGATTATTTAACCTAGGTTGTATTTTCCAACTGCAATTTTTTATCACAATTTTGCTACTAATGATTGGAAATTCAAGACAATTACGGATCAAGATTTCTAATCTAGCAATAGACAACAACCAAATTATATTCAGTTGGCCACCCCAAATACAATCAGCAAGCAATCCTAAGCATTAGATATGGGAAAATACAAGTAACTTCAATTAGAGAATTGGATAACAACTTCTTACACAATCAACTCACAAAAACCATATCAAGGGCTTTGAAATCACCCTCAACCAATTTAGATTCAGTTACACATGTTCAAAAACGAGATAAATACAATACAACATAAAATTTTCCATAAAATGAAAGGGAAGGGAAAAACTTGGTAATTCTGATGTAAATCTCTTTGAGTTATAGTTCTTCCTCTTTCCAAGCTTTCTTTCTCCTTCAAGAACTCCAAAAGATAAGCGAATTCTAAAGTTGTAGCCTCCAAGTCGTTTCCCCCTCTTCAAGTTATGAAAATAAAACCCTAAAATATGTTTATATGCTCTGCTACAGTAACTTGCTATAGTGCCCCCGTATTTAATAACATGCTACAATGATATGTGGAATTACAAATATATACTTATCATACCATTTTTATCATAACTTTTGGTACATTACATAAATTCATGAACCGTAAATTTCTCCAGAACATAGACTTCGAGAGCTTTTTAATAGTATATAACATGTTATCCGGTCAATTGTATATCGATACAATCAACTCTGAGAAATTGGTTGATTAGCAGAGGTGAAAATGAAGGGTTTTACTTCATTTTTGTGCAAGTTGCTCCAAAACTCCTACAAACATCAAAACCACACAAAACATAAAAATACCAAGGAATATAGCAAAGAAACATGGACGAATTGATATAAAAGTAATACATAAATAGACACCTATCAAATTCCCCCACACTTAGACTTTGCTAGTCCTCGAGCAACTAAAATGATACGAAACAAAACTAAACCGAAACAGAATGAAAGAAAAATTAAAACACACACAAATGCTTCAACTTGCAAATAGGCCTCAAAGATTGTACTTAATTATAACCCAAGGAAAACTTCAAAATAATGCACTTGATCAAGAATCTCATTACAAAGATTAGTTTCGCTCTACTTCAATTCCTCCAGTGTGTGTGTAGAGCCATTCTCACCTAATAATTTGTAACCTGGATGAGTTTATGCATAAAAATGAATCATATTTAGTAGTGAAGATGTGTGTAAAAATAAACTCCATAGGCTTGCTTTTCAAGTCATTCTCCACTAATGTAGACAAGCACAACACTAAGGATCAAGTAGGACTTTATTAAGCTTGTAACATTTGGCTTGGGTGAAGGTATGATAAAGGATAATAATTTGGCTCAAATCACCCACAAACACATAAATCATTCAAGACTATGTAGAGCTCAATCCTATAACACAACTTTATTTCAATTCCCCAGGTTACTCCCCCAAACTTATTTAGAACACTCAATCTTTTTTTTTTTTTTGCAGAAAACAAAAGAAAACTACACCCCCACACTTTGTTGTTTCATTCTTTTTTAGAACACTTAAGGGTATAGATCTCTTATTCTTCTTCTTTTGTTCTCTTTTTTTTCTTTTTTTTTTTTATTACACTTCCCCTCCCCCACACTTAAACAACACATTGTCCTCAATGTGTAAGTACGTGGACGATAAGTATAGATTGTCTTTTTTTTCTTTTTTTCTTTTTTTTTTACAAACATAATAGAACTCACTTGCATTGCTCATGACACATCCCAACCTTCTCTAACTTCCTAAAACTAGAACATAGCTCAGAATTTAATTGTGAATGATCTACATGCTCATAGGTAAGGGATAAACTGTTTGGAACAAATTCATTTGAGGTTATGAAATCTTTTAGTGAGTTAACAAAGAAAAAGGCTTACAAAGGCTCAAAGGGGTAACTAGGGATCAATTTCAGTCAAGTTTGGCTATTAAGGCTCAAACGGTCCAAAGATGGCCTAAATCATTTCCCCAATGTTGTACAGTCTAGGATTTCGCCTCGAGTGACCATCAAACAAGTTCTAGACTTCATTGAAATCTGAAAAAACATTTAAATTACATAAACTTTCTCTAAGTGAACAAATAACTCAGTGATAATAGCTCAGTGCTCAATGTTGCGCAAGGAATCAAGGGTAAAGCAAAAACCAATATACATTTCAAGCACACGGATCCATGCATCATTTTTCATTTTCCAAGAGTTATTCTTAATTCAATCATTATCTTATCATCGACACACAAAATGCAAGAAAAGAGGTACATGGCGTTGTTACACCTGAGTCAAGATTGTATATTTCAACAATCCTTAGGACCAGTAGCCCGCAGACTTAAGGTTTCCAGCCTATATATCTTTATTATGAAGAACAAAACAAGAAACAGGACACTTCAAACAACATAAAATAAACAAACTACAGATTTATTTAGAGAGAATGCGTTTCAAGGTTAAAGAAACCCCATATTCTGCCATTCTCAGGTTTTTCCACAATTTTTTTAAATCGAAACTGATAAAGATAAAAACACATAACAACTCTAAATTACGCAAAACTAAACTCACTCATAAAATAACAAAGTTCAACAAGTCAGCAAACAAAAACAAGTTAGTTAGAATGGGTCTAAAAAGTTTAGAAGTTAGCCTCCTTATTCAGCCATTATGGATTGAAGAGATCCAGAATGCGTTTCAAGAGAACTTAAACTTTTTAAGCCACCACTCTAAAAACCGAGATTAGAAAATATTACCTGGGACAAAAGAAATAATCTGAAAAAGCTCAAAAGAAATACCATGAAAAATCTCAAATAAACACAATAAAAAGAGAGCAAACAAAAGTGAAGCAAAACAGTAGATAAAGATTACAGACTTAGCGTTAAATCTAGTTTACACCTTTTATTGCCTTCCGCAAACCAATCTATCCGAGCTATTATTGGATCAAGCGAATAGACGAATGCTTGTAATTTGTCAATTAACTCCCCTGCAGTTGAAGCTGTAACTAGGATTTGCCTCGCCGGCTGTGAGATGAAGTTTTTTTCCATTGCTTGATCAAGAAAGGACAACAAACCATCAAAAAAATTACTGACATTTAACAAACCAATGGGTTTCCGATGGATGTTTAACTGTGCACAAGAGGTGATTTGAAATATCTCCTCTAATGTACCATAACCACCGGGCAAAGCTATAAATGCATCTGATTTAATGACCATATGTGCAATACGCTCATGCATGCTAGAGACCTGTAACTCTTCCCCGATTGTGTTGCCTACGATATCTCGTACAGCTAATAGTTTAGGGATAATGTCGAGAACTTTGCTCCCTCCCAAGGATGCAGCTGTCGACACACACCACATTAACCCAAGACTACCCCCTCCATAAATCAAATGAATACCCCTCGCAGCTAATGTCCTACCAAGATCAAGAGCTGCTGTTGTAAACTCTCCAACTTTACCAAATTGCGATCCACAAAATACGTATATATTTTGGAATCGCCGAATTTGTGTTTTCTCCATTTCTAAAAGTGCTATAAACTTGTGTAAGACAATGATGTACATTAGGTATTATGCGATTCAAGTGCAAGACAGGTTATAAAATGACATTTGAAAATATGCAGAATGGATATATACACATGTAAAACTCTCAAATTTGACACATGGGGACATAATTTTGGTGGGGGTTGCTCCATGCAGATTTATCGCCGCAAAATTTGAAAAAATGACATATGCTTTCGGCGAGGTTTGACAAAACCTACACACTTGTTGTTGACCCAGGTATGGCAAACCAAGAGGGGGGTGAATTAGATTTTTATTTATAAAAACTGATTTATAAAACTTTTCTTGAAAGATCAAAATTATTTAACTCTTTCTTTGAGAAAAAAGGTGAAGAAGATGAAAATAGAATGCAATTAAGAGAATGGCAATAAAGAACAACCACAAGAGCAAGTAAATGCAAAGAGCAAAGGGATAGAGAAAGTGCAAACTCAATTTACGTGGTTCGGCAAACCTTGCCTACATCCACGGGCTTCTAGCTTCACAAGCTAGGCTTTCCACTAAGTTGTAGAATTCTTTACAACTTGCTTGATGAACAACCTCACCAAGACTTTTTCTTCCAACTCTTGATAACACCACACCAAGAGTTCTTCTTGATGAACAACCTCACCAAGGCAACTTCCTTCAACCCTTGATAATACCACACCAAGAGTTCTTCTTGATGAACAACCTTACCAAGGCAACTTCCTTCAACCCTTGATAACACCACACCAAGAGTTCTTTTTGATGAACAACCTCACCAAGGTAACTTCCTTCGACTCTTGATAACACCACACCAGGAGTTCTTCTGGATAAACAACCTCACCAAGGTAACTTCCTTCAACTCTTGATAACACACAACAAGAGTCTCTCAAGGATAACTATTATCCTTTACAAGAATATCTCACTCTCACCACAATACAAGAACAAAGATAATTTTTACAACAAAAGTATAACTCTCTTCAAAGAGTAGATAAAGAATATAAAAGCTCTCTAAACTTGATATTTCTCTTGTTTCTTTTTTTCTTGCTTGATAGATGCTTCTCTTCACTTGCTCTTGCTGAATGCATGGGAGAAGGGCTCCTTTTATAGGCAAATGGGATAAACTTAATCAAGTGAAGACACCAACCCCAAATTTTCTGCCCACCATAAAAATCGTAATATTTTCTGCCATTTTTTTCAATGTTCTGTTTGAAATTAAAAAATATACAAACATAAAAGACAATTGAATAAGCTTTCCAACACATCAAGAACCAAGTCATTCGGATATCTGTAGCTCAAGATATGGCCAAAACACCATTTGGTGCTCATGTGACTTGATTTTTCTTTCTTGTGTCAGTCCACCAAATTGAATGATAATTCTGTCAGCCTTCCGTTTGAAATTTGAATTTCTTGAAAACATAAAAGATCTGCATATTTGAATAGGATTTCCAAAACATTAAGAATCAAAGCATTTCGATATCTCTATCTTAAGATATAGCCAAAAAACCATTCGGTGCTCATGTGAGTTGATTTTTCTTCTCTGTGTCAGTCCATCAAATTGCATGTCAATTATGTCAGCCTTCCATTTGAAATTTTAATTTCTTGAAAACATATGAAATGTGTATCATTAAGTCCTCTTTCCAATGCTGTAAGAATCAAGTTATTTTGATTTTTATAGCTTAAGATATATCCAAAAGAGTATTTGGTGCTCATATCAGTTGCTTCCATTTGTCTTTCAATTTGCATGATGATTTGGACAACCTTGCGCTTGAAATTTTAATTTCTTTAAAATATATGAAATGTTATAAATTGAGTAATCTTTCTAAAGGCTTAAGAGTCATGTCATTTGGACATTTGTAGGGATATATATGACCAATTGATTGAATATTGCTCATGTGTTACATTCCTTGAGTCAATCCTTGTTTTTAAACTTTGGTGCCTTTAACATGTAGTCTTCTCCTTAGCTTCAACACTTCATTTTAATAAGCCTCTTCTTGATTTTTACAATTATTTCAATGATCTTACTCTTGTACATAAATAAACATGTTAGTAAATCTCATTTAATCAATGTGTATTGTTATCATCAAAATTATCATGTAGCCTTAGGGCTAACAATCTCCCCCTTTTTTAGGATGACAAACCATTGATTACTTTCAAATAATATCTAAAATCAAAAATGAAAATAAAATCAACAATAAGCAAAAAGAGAGCAATTGTTATGAATATAAGCAAACCATCCATTTCTTCCCCTTCGTTTATCATCAAAAAGATTTAATCAAATTAATTACTCCTTCTAAATATATTCTCTCCCTTAACATATGCTACCGTTCAAAGATTATCATATAAAAACAAAAGAAGATCTAGTTCTCATACCTTGTAATGGTTCACCAACAATGAGATCTTTAGAGTGAGCATTTGCGTACCTCCATTCCTTTGGTAATTCTTGGGAAGAATCATTTACTTCCTCAAGCTTTTCTTGTTGAAGTTATAATTCATCTTGGCTCTTTTCATCAAGTCTTGATTCATTGAGTTGCCTTTCTATCTCAACAATATCATCATCTAAATTCTTTGAAGAAATCACATTAGTTTCATCAAATTCAACATGCATGGATTCTTCAATAGCAAGAGTCTTTTTGTTAAAAACTCTATATGCTTTACTATGGTTGGAGTAGCCAACAAAAATTACAACATCGGCTTTTACATCAAAATTTTCAAGGTTATCCTTGGTGTTTAAAATAAAACATTTACATCCAAAAACTTTAAAAAATTTAATGTTGGGTTTTCTTCATTTCCAAAGTTCATAAGGAGTTTTCTTTATTAAGGCTCTAATATGAACTCTATTGATTATAAAACATGCGGTATTAACGGCTTCGGCCCAAAAATCTTTTGGCAAATTATTTTCAAGTAATATGGTCCTAGCCATTTCTTGAATAATCATATTTTTCCTCTCAACAACACCATTTTGTTGTGGAGTTCTAGGTGCGGAAAAATTATGTTCAAACTCATTTTCATCACAAAGATTTTCAAATGCAACATTGTCTACTTCACCACCATGATCACTCCTAATGGACATAATAGAATACCCTTTTTTTTATTTTGGACTCTTTTTGCAAATATTTAAAAAGCTTGTGTGGCCTCACTTTTAGTTTTCAAGAATAACACCTAAGTGAATCTTGAATAATCATCCACAATAACAAAAACATAATACTTTCCATCAAGGCTTTGAGTTCTTGATGGTCCAAATGAAGCAATTGTAGATATTTATTTATTGAAATGAATTTCTTTTGTTTAAAAGAAGTTCTCACTTGTTTTCCAAATTGACAAGCATCACAAATATTATCCTTTTTCAAATTTTATTTTTGGAAGACCATCAACTAAAGTATTTCTAGAAATTTTTGAAATTGTGTCCATACTAGCATGACCTAATCTTCTACGCCATAACCAAGCATCGTGATTAACAATGAAACACTTTTCTACATGATCATTAACATCAATATCAATTATATAAATATTACCACATCTATTACTAAGAATATCTTATTGTTACTAACATCCTTAATCACACATCTATTAGGCTCAAAAACAACAAAATATCCCTTATCACATAATTGACTAATGCTAATCAAAACATGTTTCAAACCATTAACAAGCAAAACATCTTCAATAATAGGTGAAGAAGGGTTACCAATATCACCATGTTCGATTACCCTTCCTTTGGCATTATCACCGAAGGTCACACATCCTCCTTTCTTGATGATTAATCTTAAGAACTTTGAGGCATCTCCGGTCATATGCCTTGAGCATCCACTATCTAAGTACCACTTGTGTTTGAAACTCCTTTTTTTCTACAATCAATATTCAAAGAGAGACTTTTTGGTACCCAAATGTTCTTGGGTCCTTGGGGGTTAGTTATGGTACTTTTTGGAACCCATATTTGTTTCAAATTAGGATTTTTCTTAATATAGCAAGAATGCACTTTGTATCCTTTTCTTCCACAATAATTACATGAATGATTAGGATTATTCCTAGAAAATACATGAACAAAATAATTTTTAAAATACTTTTGATTTTTATGAGTTTTATATCCTAAACCTCTTTTATCAAAAACACACCTTTGGTTTTGTAACATAGAATTCAAATTTTTTGTGCTTTTTTGTAAAACTATCAACAATCTTTTTGCTTTAAAATTTCATTTTCATTTTCTAAAGCTTTATTTATTTCTACCACCTCTTCTAATTGAGATAACGTGATTTTTTACTTCTTTTTGAAAGCATTAATTTTTGAATTTTGCTTATCAACTTGCACATGTAAATTTTGGAATGCTTCAAGTAATTCATCATATGAAAGCTTATGATCATGGTTTAGAATACTTACCTCATCTTCTCTAAAAGCCATGAAGCACATGTTTGCCACATCACAATCTTCTTCTTTATTCTTCTTCAAGATGATTTCATGAGTTATGAGAGAACCCATAAGTTCTTCTAATGGTAGTTTGGTGAGGTCCTTTGCTTCTTGAATTGCCGTCACCTTGGCTCCCAAGATTTTGGTAGACACCTAAGAATCTTTCTCATATTTCAACATTAGAATAAGATTTACCAAGAGATTTCAAAACATTGACAATATCCATAAATCTAGTAAACATTTCAGAAATTGAGTCATCCGGTTTCATCTTAAAAAGCTCATAACTATGAACTAGCATACTAATCTTGGATTCTTTAACTTGACTAGTTCCTTCATGAGTTACTTCAAGTGTGTGCCATCATTTCTATCTATAGCACAATACAACACATTCATAGCTTTAGCATTCAAACTCAATTTCTTTTTATCATCTTCACTAAATTCTTTGGGTTCTTTAAGCATGCATTCCCTATTTTCAATTTTGTAGGAACAAAAGGTCCTTCCAAAACAATAGACCACAAATCATAATCAAAAGATTTCAAGAAAATACTCATTCTAGTTTTCCAATAAGAGTAATCACTTCCATTAAAAAATGGAGGTCTAGAGATAGAAAGTCCCTCAACATATGAAGTTGAATTAAAAGTTGCCATAGCTCAAAAATCGATTAAGATTTAAAAAATTGAGCAACCTTGCTCTGATACCACTTGTTGACCCAGGTATGGCAACCCAAGAGGGGGGGTGAATTGGGTTTTTATTTATAAAAACGGATTTAGAAACTTTTCTTGAAAGATCAAAATTATTTAACTCTTTCTTTGAGAATAAAGGTGAAGAAGATGAAAATAGAATGCAATTAAGAGAATGGCAATAAAGAATAATCACAAGAGCAAGTAAATGTAAAGAGCAAAGGGATAGAGAAAGTGCAAACTCAATTTACGTGGTTCGGCAAACCTTGCCTACGTCCACGGGCTCTTAGCTTCACAAGCTAGGCTTTCCACTAAGTTGTAGAATTCTTTACAACTTGCTTGATAAACAACCTCACCAAGACCTTTTCTTCCAACTCTTGATAACACCACACCAAGAGTTCTTCTTGATGAACAACCTCACCAAGGCAACTTCCTTCAACCCTTGATAACACCACACCAAGAGTTCTTCTTGATGAACAACCTCACCAAGGCAACTTCCTTCAACCTTGATAACACCACACCAAGAGTTCTTCTTGATGAACAACCTCACCAAGGCAACTTCCTTCAACCCTTGATAACACCACACCAAGAGTTCTTCTTGATGAACAACCTCACCAAGGCAACTTCCTTCAACTCTTGATAACACCACACCAAATTCTTCTTGATGAACAAACTCATCAAGGCAACTTCTTAACTTGATAACACCACACAAGAGTTCTCTCAAGGATAACTATTATCCTTTACAAGAATATCTCACTCTCACCACAATACAAGAACAAAGATAATTTTTACAACAAAAGTATAACTCTCTTCAAAGAGTAGATAAAGAATATAAAAGCTCTCTAAACTTGATATTTCTCTTATTTTTTTTTTCTTGCTTGATAGATGCTTCTCTTCACTTGCTCTTGCTGAATGCATGGGAGAAGGGCTCCTTTTATAGGCAAATGGGATGAACTTAATCAAATGAAGACATCAACCCCAAATTTTCTGCCCACTATAAAAACCGTAATTTTTTCTGCCATTTTTGTCAATGTTCTGTTTTTCTTTCTTTTGTCAGTCCACCAAATAGAATGATAATTCTGTCAGCCTTTCGTTTGAAATTTGAATTTCTTCAAAACATAAAAGATCTATATATTTGAATAAGCTTTCCAAAACATTAAGAATCAAAGCATTTGGATATCTCTATCTTAAGATATAGCCAAAAAACCATTCGGTGCTCATGTGAGTTGATTTTTCTTTCTGTGTCAGTCCACCGAATTGCATGTCAATTATGTCAGCCTTCCATTTGAAATTTGAATTTCTTCAAAACATATGAAATGTGTCTTCATTAAGTCATCTTTCCAATGCTGTAAGAATCAAGTCATTTTGATTTTTCTATCTCAGGATATGTCCAAAGGAGTATTCGGTGCTCATGTCAGCTGCTTCCATTTGTCTTTCAATTTGCATGATGATTTGGACAACCTTGCACTTGAAATTTGAATTTCTTTAAAACATATGAAATGTTATAAATTGAGTAAGCTTTCTAAAGGCTTAAGAATCATATTATTTAGACATTTGTAGAGATATATATGACTAATTGATTGAATATTGCTCATGTGTCACATTCCTTGAGTCAATCCTTGTTCTTAAATTTTGGTGTCTTTAACATGTAGTCTTCTCCTTAGCTTCAACACTTCATTTTAATAAGCCTCTTCTTGATTTTAAAATTATTTCAATGATCTTACTCTTGCACATAAATAAACATGTTAGTAAATTTGAATTAATCAATATGTATTGTTATCATCAAAATTATCATGTAGCCTTAGGGCTAACACTTGTCTCCCACGTGAAGCATGAAAAATGGAAATATACTTTCAGCGAGGTTTGACAAAACCGTCACACTTGTCTCCCACGTTAAGCATGAAAAGTAGAGATATACTTTCGGTGGAGGTTGACAAAACCTCCACACTTGTCTCCCACGTGTACTTATGCCATAGGGTAGTCATATGGTTTGTCAAAAAGAAAACTTGAAATTAAAACAAACAAAATCAACAAAAAACAACAACACAAAAACAACATTGATAATCAGATCAAACGAAACAAGAAAGAAATAAAATTCGACAACAACAACACACATTCAAATATACAAGTAGTTGTTATTTTGGCTCACATCTTCCTCTGGTTTTACGTCCAGTAACGGCTGAAACGCCTTCTATGAGTCGGGGATTTGCTTCCCATCCAGTTTTCTTATAAACTGGCAAACAGGTTCGTTTTTAGTCAGATTCCCTAGACTATAACACTGCAATTCATCACGAAATTGTGTCCATAGATTAAGCAATTCACACTGAACAAGTCCACAAGAATGTGACTCAAGAGTTAATAAAACATTATCCAGCGACTCATTACTCAAACCATTCTTAATAAATGACAGTTTATCTTCTCTATTTCTGGACACAAGACCTAATGAAAGACAAGTCTGGTTACAATTCCATCTAGCACATTTATAGCATACTTGTAACCTTTTCGCTCTTCACCTCTTGGCGTAGTAACTTTTCTCTAGACCAGGCATGTATTTTGCGAGATTAATGTCAGGCTCACCTGACAATCTCACCTTGACTTCAAAAAGCCATCGGATATCCACAGGCACATTTAGGAGCATCAATGCCCAAAGTCTTGTCATCCGTACTTTATAAATTTTAAACACAGCATTTTGAGGAAGTGAAGGGAAATATTTACGAAGGTTCGATGGAAAGATATCGGCATCCATTGAAGAGAAGAAAAGGAGAGATATTACCGATAATACGATTGAGTTTGTTCTTCTCCCAGATATGCACGATTCAATCTTTCGAGCAATGGCTTCAGCTCCCGTTTGGATGTTTCCTCAAGCTATTTCACAAATGAATTCGAAGTACGAAATAATCAAATTAAACAAAAGGAAGGAAAAGAACAGAGTAGAAACGAAACTAAAGACACATAAAAGAGATAACAACACAATAGCAAACAAAAGTAAAAAACAAGTAAAAAAAATATAAAAAAACAAATAAGACAGATGGCAAAGAGAGATAAAACATGATCAATTTGATGGCCTACGAAAGGAATCTCCTTGAGACACAAAAATCGATCATTATTACCTCATTTTATTTTTCTTTTCTTCTTTTTTTTATTTTTCAAAAACATTGGGTTGCCTCCCAATAAGCGCGTGGTTTAACGTCCTCAGCCCGACGTTGGTTCCATCATGGCAGGATCCAATCTCCGCTGTGCTTCTCTAGTGGGCTTGGATCCTTTTTCCAACAAGAATTGGTGCATGCACATGGCTGGGCCTTTGGATGTTAGCAATCGTCCACCCAATAGTTATTTTGTGATCTCTAAGTACTTGGACGAGTTTCTCTTCTTGTAGTGGTGCAGGGCCCATTTCTATTATAACTGGAAAAGAATCATTCTCACCCAAGAATCCATGCTTCAAATGATCTGGAAGTGGCTTAAGCTCCAAGGTATTGGCTTTCATCACAGAAGGAAGAAGTTTCTCATTAGATAAAGGCAATTCAATGTACAAAACATCATACTTGTTTGTGTTTATAGCTATGATCTCATCTAAGCTTGCCACAGCTTCCTCCATTTGTTTGGACACTTGTATAAAAATTCTTGATTCCTTAGAATTTTCTGTCCCTATGTGCTCACTAATAGCTACATCCAATCCATTCTTGCGAGTTAACTCAAAACATTGTTGTGGCAAAGAATCAATAACGTCAACTGCAAAAACAGAATGTAAGTCACTAGGGTACCTCATTGCCTAAAAAATATGGAAACGGATAACCTCGCTATCAAACTCTATGGTGAGAATGCCATCATGAACATCAATCTTTGTTCTAGCAGTTTTCGAGAATGGTCTCCCTAAAAGAATCGATGTTAGATTAGGAGATGTCTCATCCTCTATTTTAAGGACATGGAAGTCTGTTGGGAAACCAATTGATTCAACTGCACAAGCACATCTTCCATAACTCTTTTGGGATATGCATTAAAATGATCAGCAAACTGAATGGTAATACCAGTTTTCACAAAAGGTCCAAGATTTAAAGAAGCATAAATAAATGGCATGACATTAATAGATGCTCCTAAATCTAACATAGCTCTTTCAAACTTGGTTTTACCAATGGTGCATGGAATGGTGACCGCATGTGGATCATTGCATTTCGGAGGAATTTTTCTTTGTAGTACAGTTGAAACATTTTCCCCCATACTTACTTTCTCATTCCCTTTTAAATTTCTCTTGTTGGCGCATAACTCCTTAAGACATTTTGTATAATGAGGTACTTGCTCGATAGAATCCAAAAGTGGTATATTTACCTCGATTTTGTGAGAAGTTTCCAGGATTTCTTGTTCTTGCTCCTCCTTCTTAAATTTTGCCAATATGCTAGGAAAAGGTGGAGGAGTAACATATGAAGGAATGGGAGTTATAGGATTTACTTGAGAAGTCAATGTTTTGTTCATGGTGGATGTGGTGTCATCTCCTTCATCAGTCTGTGATTTTCTTGGCAAGACATCTAATTGCTCTCCACTTCACAAAGTTATCATACTAGCATTCTCGCTTGGATTGATCACCGTTTGAGAAGATAATTTTTCTGAGTCTTGGCCCTCAAATTTGCTCATGCTAGTAGCCAATTGTCCCATTTGATTTGCCAGGTTTTGGATACTTGCCCCAGTTTCCTGCTGGAATTGCATTGTGTTAGTGTCAAGTGCATTAACAATATCCTGGAGTGACATACCTGAGTTTTCTGGAGCTGGTTGTGGTGCTGGATGTGGCATTGGTGGTGGTTGCATTTGAAATGTTTGCTGTACTCTAGGTTGATTGAAACCTTGCAGCCAATTTGGTATGCCATTTGGGGCGATTAGTTGATGATTCCCGTAACTAAATTTGGGGTAATCTATCCATCCGGCATTGTAAGTATTAGAGAAGTGATCATACCATTGCCTTGATCGTCCTGAAAATCCACCCATGGCATTGGCTTGTTCTATATCTTCTTCTTGTAAAGTTGGATACATGTCCATTGGATGGTCCATGGCAGAACATACCCTACATGCATAAGATTTCTGCATATGTCCTACAGCCATGTTTTCCACAAGAGAGGTTAGCTCAGAAATTTGTTGTTCAATGTTCGGAGTGCTTACCTCATTTACTCTCCATGGTACTTGTGGCTCAAATCCGCTACTGAATTGATAGAAGTTTACTGCCATGTTGTCTAAACACAAACAATCAGAAAATAAAAACAAAGAAAATATGAATCAACAATGAAAACAAAATAACAAATCGATTAGAAAATCAATCCCCGGCAACGGCGTCAAAAACTTGATGCGTTCGAAACTAGCAAGTATACTAGTCGCACAAGTAATAAAGTGATAAGTAGATATCGTTCCCACGAGGATTGATTCTATTTGAATTTGTTATTCAAAAGCAACAACAGAATAAATGGGGGGGTTTTGTTGATGGATTAATTAAATGAAATATTAATGTAAATGCACAATAACACAACACAAAGTAAAATAGAGTGAAAAATCAATGATAGACACTTGGTTAAGGGTTCTTTCTTTGCCACAAGATATGAATTTGTGAATTAACATAGAATTGTCATCCAATTACAGCATTGAAGTTATCAACCGTAAATAACAACAAGCTCTGTTACCCCAATCTTTCCTTACTTTGTTGTTAAATAAAACATGTTCTTTATTTAATCTCTATCCATTAAACAACCTAGAATAAGCTCTCTGAGTTTAATTCAATGGAAGCATTACGAAAAGAAATACAGGTTGATCTAAGCAATAATCACACAGGTTCGGATTATTTAACCTAGGTTGTATTTTCCAATTGCAATCTCTGATCACAATTTTGCTACTAATAATTGGAAATTCAAGACAATTATGGATCAAGATTTCTAATCTAGCATAACCAGATTATATTCAGTTGGCCACCCCAAATACAATCAGCAAGCAATCATAAGCATTAGAAATGGGAAAATACAAGCAACTTCAATTAGAGAATTGGATAACAAATTCTTACACAATCAACTCGCAAAAACCATATCAAGGGCTTTGAAATCACCCTCAACCAATTCAGATTCAGTTACACATGTTCAAAAACGTGATAAATACAATACAACATACAAATTTTTCAGAAAATGAAAAGGAAGGGAAAAACTTAGCAATTCTGATGTAAATCTCTTTGAATTATAGTTCTTCCTCTTTCCAAGCTTTCTTTCTCCTTCAAGAACTCCAAAAGATGAGCGAATTCTAAAGCTGTAGCCTCCAAGTCGTTTCCCCCTCTTCAAGTTATGAAAATAAAACCCTAAAATATGTTTATATGCTCTGCTACAGTAACTTGCTACAGTGTCCCGTATTTAATAACATGCTACAGTGATATGTGGAATTACAAATATACACTTCTCATACCATTTTTATCATAACTTTGGGTACACTACATAAATTCGTGAACCGTAAATTTCTCCAGAAAATAGACTTCGAGAGCTTTTCAATGGTATATAGCATGTTATCCGGTTAATTGTATATCGATACAATCCACTCCGAGAAATTAGTTGATTAGCAAAGGTGAAAATGAAGGGTTTTACTCCATTTTTGTGCAGGTTGCTCCAAAACTCCTACAAACATCAAAACCACACAAAAACATAAAAATACCAAGGAATATAGCAAAGAAACATGGATAAATTGATATGAAAGTAATACATAAATAGACACCTATCAGTCATGCAGTCCTTAAGAAAAGGAATGTTAAGTTTCACATATCGAAGGAACTTCAAATTGTAGAGACAGTTAGAATTGAGTCGCTTCTAGTTGTCATCCTTTAGAAGCTTCAAGAGAGGCTAGATTGTCTTAAGAGAGGCCTCAGACATGTTGAAAAGCACAAAGAGGCATTGAGAAGCATGAAAGAAAACTCGAAGGACTTAGAAGCTTCAAGAGAGGCTAGATTGTCTTAAGGGAGGAAGTGTTGAAAGGTGTGAAAAATAGTGGACAGAGGTAGCACTTAAATAATGCAAGAAACAAAATGGAAAAGGCAATAGAGGGAAGGACCACTGATAGGCAGTGGAATGATTGTCGGCTAGCTATCCCACCACCAGTTGACAATGGTAAGACGGCCAATTGGTAGTCCAACAACTGGCCGACAATGGTTAGGGCAAATGGCCCTCTAATTTCTTTTTTTGTGTGTTTTTCAAGTTTCAATTTGCGTATCGATAAGTAGTTTCGAGCGCCTAACTTCCAGATTTTGTAATTTTGTTTAAAATTGAATAAATGATGATATAGAAAGAAATTTGAACCAATTTAAATGCAAATTGGTCAAAATACACATAGTTTAAGTAGCAACGGACGAAACTGAAAATAACAAATTTTCACTAAGTCTTTGAAATTTGTTGACATAACTGATTGCTTTGATTGTACATCTTGAAAATTAAAAAGCATAAAAAGTTCATAGATGGAAGCTAAATGAATAAAAGAAAGCAATTAAGATGAAGAAAACTTATGGTAGTACTCCTCACTCATCACCATCATCATCATCATAAACAGAGAACTCAGTAACCTCAACCTGAAGGTGCTGAATCTCTCACTCCAAACGAGCATTCTCCTGACGACTTGTATAATCTAAGCAAGAAGCATATAGTTAGAAAAACTATGAAGATAAAAATCATGGATACATGAAGTATTTTATATTATTTTACTTGATACTAGTAAGACATTTGAAAGACATACACATGAGAAGTAGCTTGCATTCAAAAGACGCACTCTATGGAAGATCATGGTACCCGTATTGAATCGCATTTTTATGGATAACAGATATTTGAAGAATAATAGGAAACTTGAGAAATACATATTTAGAAGACTTACCATAGTGATATCATGAGGAACGAAAGGAACAGGTATGGTCAGATCCTCAATGATCACATGGCTACTGATCTACCCATTAGCATCCCACTTGTAGACTACATTACTAGGTAGGCCTAAAGGTCACCAATCACATGATCAACTGGAATGACTGTAGTTGGAAGAGCTAGAGGCGAAAGTGGCTGGCCAATAATAGTAACAAGAAAGGCAGATGTGCCAGTACCCAAAGAAGAAACCCTAGATCTCTTCCCACGACGAGTAGAAGAGCTACCAGCATGGTTGGAAGAGCCACAAGTAGTACTAAAAGGAGGTTGAGGAACCTTATCAATTGACCAACTTGGCCTAGTATATAGCAATATGGCTCGAGCCCACTCAGTATAACAAATTATCACCAAAGGAAAATCGAACTTACTGAAGTGAACCCCAACAGCATAGACGATCACCTCTGGCGCCATGGTCAAGTCGATAGAATCTATCACCAGAACTAACAAAGAAGAAGGAATCAAAAGATGGTATGGACCTTTGAACCAATCCATGACTCAATCGCCCAAATACCACATCATGCCGTCAACGCATGGAAGAAGGATGCAGTAGTTGGTATATGGGATAGCAACTCTCATAGTAGCTGACCAGCCTTTAACGGGCCCCTACCAGTCAAAACAAATTTGCAGATAATATAACTATGATGAGATTATGATACAAATAAAATACTGATTGTAATGTCTTTAACTTGTCCAAGGTCATCATGTGAATGTAATCACGAAAGAAATCTAGTTTGTGAGAACTCTCAAGCTCCACATGACGTGCAGCCCACTGCTTTGTTTGTGGGAAAGAAAAGTCCTAACCAGTAGGAAGTAGGGAAGGTATCACACCCAACTCACAGGCCCATATTTGTTATAGACAAGGCAGAATCAGAAATAGAATTTATACAAAACATGAAGATGTTAAAAAGGAGAAATTACCTCAAGCAAATGAGCAAAGCCGACAATCATGATGATACCCCGACACGAACAATCTAGGTCAAATTATAATTGGTTGGGAGTAGTAAGGCCCCAATCAAAAGTCCTTAATCGGTCAAGGTCTCGGAGAGTAGAAAGTAGAGTCAAGAAGGTAGTGTTTGATGCATTGGTAAAAAGCATTGAACTGAGCAGATACACAATGAAGCTACGTGCATATTGATCTACCTCGACTGAAGTCAGGTGTGATCTCCTCTTCCAATATTCGTACAATGCAATATATCAAATCGTGATTCTTTCCTTGATCTTTATATCACACCCAAGAAGTTGAAAAACCAAAATTTTCTGATCCTTTGAGTCTGCAATACAAGCATCAATGAGTATAACATCTCCACCACATGGAAGGCCAGTCAGAGCGGTAATGTTGAATGACGTAATAATCATGTCACCAATAGAAAGATGGAAAGTATAGGCCATGTCCATCAACTTCTCATATAGAGTAGCCAGTGCTTGATGATCAGTGTGCCGAGAGGCATGTGGAAGAGAAATGATAAACTTATAAAAGCCAGTAGGAGCAATCCTATTTCTAACAGCCTCATTCTCTATCTCTAATAACCAACTGTGGGCTCCAAAAAATGACCCGCACATGTTATTCTCGTGGAAGTCCTAAGGTAAGAAATTGAAGTCTCTACATTAATACATGCTTAGAAAATTCCTATAAAATGGAAGACTAAAGAATGGAGAAGAATTAATACCTGGTTGGTAGTATGAATCGAGGTCATAGACGACCGGCACCTCTTGGTCCTTCAAAAGACCTCTTAATGTCAATCTCTAAACCATATCTCTCTCATTCAAATCAAGATGGACTAGATGACCCACCATTAGAAAAATGAAGTCAAAACGATCACGTAGGAGAAAACCAGAGGCAAATTGAATGAAAAACAAAGAAACGGTCCACGAATGAAGCTAAGGAAGGCGAAGAATCCTTATATAGACCCTCCACCATTGAGCGATTGTTGGATGAGTGCTAACCGGTAGTCAAATTATCGATCAATAGTTCTCCCACAGCCAGCTGACTATTGTTCTACTAAGGGGCAAAAGAGTAAAAGGTCGAAAAAAGAATAGGAAAGAAAGAAAAGAGAAAAGAAAAGAAATAAGAAAAAGAGAAAAGAAAAAGAAAAAAAAGAGAGAAAAAGAAAGAGAGAGAAAAGAGAGAGAAAGAAGAGAGAGAAAAGAAAAGAAGAAAGAGAAAAAGAAAATAAGAGAAGAGAATTAAAATCTACATTAGCCTTAAGACCAAAGGAATTTTTGAACATACAGGTGACGAGCACCCGGCCATGGCAATAGCTTAGCAACTCACAAGGAAAAATGAGTAACGTCAATCGATGGAATCTTTAGTCGAAATCATATGGAAGAATTCCTCTAGAGACTAGAAGGCAATATGTTGAAGAATACATCACATGAGGTAAAACTTTGAATTGATTTAAAATTGTTAAGATATGTTTGATATTTTGCAGGAACTTGCAAGAGCAATGAAGAAATCCCTAATGAATCCAAGAGGGCACAACATATTATGAACTTTCCCCAGTGAAGAGCAAGATTCTATAAAACAAGCAAATGAAGACAAGAAGTACTCAAAGAAAGGGCATGAAACCTAGTGAATAAAGGTGTAAAAACCAAGAAGATACAATATGACATATTCTCCCAAGTGGGTTAGAAGAATTCAACAAGCCGAGAATAGAAAAAAATACTCAAAAGAACGGCATGAAACCGAATGAATGCAAAATCTGAAAAGATCATAGAACAATGAGGAAGACTAAGCCGAAGGCATGAAGAATGAAAAGGCCTAACGACTGTGAAGTAGTACATGATAGATGTTTTCCCGATGGCCATGCATTAGAAGAAACCATAGGAAGTAGGTGCACTTAAGAGTGTTTTAAGTCTTTAGAATAGGCACAAGCCCCAAGAAGAGGTGCATCAAAGAGTGTTGAAAAACCTAAGAAGTAAGTGCACTTAAGAGTATTTTAAGTCCTTAGAATAGGCACAAGCCCTAAGAAGAAATGCACTAAAGTGTGTTGAAAACCCTAAGAAGTATGTGCATTTAAGAATGTCTTAAGCCCTTAGAATTGGCACACTGAAGAATACTAAAAAACCCTAGGTCGTAGGTGCAATAAAGAGTGTAAGAAACTCTAGGAAGTAAGTGCACTAAAAAATGTTTTATCTTAGCATTGTAGATACGCACTTCATCCATTAGAAAGATGCATTTGTCTACCCTAGAAAGGTTACGCATTGTGCATCATAAGGATGCACCTATCCATACTAGAAGAGTGCATTGCATGCATTAGAAGGATGCATTATAGCCTTTGAGTGGGCACTCCAGCCTTTGAGTGGGCATGTCCACCCTTGAGAGGGCATACCTTTCTTTTAGGAATTGAAGGAAGAAAGCAGAACATGAGAAGTCAGAATGCAAATAAAGGCATAAAGGCCAAGATGAGAAAGGGAAAGATGAAGTAAAAGGACCTTGTCAATCTTCGCGTTTCAAAAACCTCTCTAAAGTAATGGATAAGCTATAAAAATAGGATTTTGGAGGCTCAACGATGAAGTAGAGATGAATGTAGAGCAATGAAAATGATTGAAATGCCCTCGGAAGTAGAGGAAGAAAGGTAAGAAGAAACTGATAAAGAGCTTTGAAAACTAACACATGACATCAACAAACCACATAAATTAATATAAGAGGAATCTACTGATGAATCATATACCGTTACAATCTACAGATGTCTAATTTTCATAGAATTTTATAGATTGAAAATCAGAGTTAAACTTGAAAAGTTACCAATGATCGAACATACGAAGGTCGAAAGAGAACTACATTGAAAAAAATGTGAAAAAAAGGGGGTTCAGTGGGCCGCAACCAGTCGACGATTATGGGACAACCGTTGATTTGTTGTACAATTAGCTGATAGTCTACCTATAGCTGGCCAGCTTTTCCACTGCTAGTCGACAGTCCTCACACAATCGACCGGCTATCTTCCCCATATTTTTGGAAAATCTTGATCCAATCCTTTTTTGTTTCTTTGCTTCCTTTTTCAAGTCAACCCTTCAACTACATAAACCCCCAATCTCCTTAATTTTCAAAACACATCAAAATCATCTCTTCTTCCCCTTGAAGACACACTTGAGAATTCAAGGAGTTTTTCCTAGTTCAATATTTTTTGAGGCTTTGTATTTCTCTAAACCCGAAAAGTGTACATCTTGAGAGCAGTCCTCTCTTCTTCATCCTGTTTTCTTCTTTATTTTTCTTACTTTGAATTAAGCATGTTTAGGTTTGCTTTTGCTTAGAAGGAGCATGTTTAGGTTTTATTTTGATGCTTAGAAGCATGTTTAGGGTTATTATGAATTTTTTTAACTCTTGTTTGTTTTGTAAGATGGATAAGCATGTCAAGGTAAGTCATCTTTCCCTCCTTTATTACAAACATGTTTAGGACTTTATTTTCTTTGTGCATGCTTAGAATCATGTTTAAGAATACGTGATTAGAATTACACTAGGAGGATTTATGATTGTTTTGAAGCATGCTAGGAAATAGCATAGAATAGGTAAGAATTACTATGTTTACCCTTAATTCTTGAATTGGGCTAGAATAGCCTTGATTGATATTGATTAAATTAGGCTAAAAATTCCATGATTTACTATGATTCACTATGAATATACTAAAAGTGTCATGATAAGAAATATCAAATATAGGTATAAGTGCCATGGTTCTAGATTATGGCTTTTTATTAAATTTTAATTGATTGATTGATTTTATTAATGACCATGTTTAGAAATATAATTGAATAATTATATGGTGATGAATACTTAAATATATATGTTTAATAAGAGCTTAGTTTATCATATTGCATTAATAGTGTCATTAAATTCCTCAACTTAAGCATATTTGTAGTCTTTGCATCTTTGGAATTAACTTCCTCTTAATTTTGGTTTTGTTATAGGTTCGGTAAAGTGGGCATAACTCTCTATTTATAGATCAGAATGGTGCAATTCCTAATGTTTTGGAAAGCTGATTTAATTGTCTACAAGATTGCATTTCACAAGCATCATCAAATTCGGGCTCTTAGTAGACCAAAATTGGGCTTGAAGTGAACCCATCTACAGTCTCGGCTCAGTCTGACCAGGCCTCAGTATTTGGACCGTATCTCTCAAAATATGTATCAAAATTGTGCAAATAAATATGTTCTAGAAAGCTGAGAGAAATATCTACAACTTTCATGAGACATGTGATTAAAATTCTTAACATTTCAATGTCAAAATTGATGGTCAAAGTCGGTGCCTAATGATCCCAATTGTCAAAGATATTTACAACAATATTTGACAAATATGCCCTTATAATTTCACAAGTTTGGCCCTGGACGTATCTATAAATAGAGGTGCCTTGTGACCCATTAGGGCATCTTGGCCTTTGCTGGGATCTTGTATTGTTTTTCTCTCTTGTGTGTTTATGTTATTAATGAATTCTCTTTTTCTTGCAATTTGTGTTCTTTCTCTTATAATGTCTTTCTAATTTCTCTCTTGCTAAGGTGAAAGAGTGAAACCCTTGATATGAGAATAAGAATTCTCTAACCCTTGGTATGTGCTTAATAATCGTAATCTTGTGTTGTTTATTTTATATGATTTATATTTATTTTCTTAATCAATCTTGACACCACTCGTAAAGTGGAGGTCTCGATCCATTGTCGACAATCCTTGGCACATCAAATGCTTGGATCCTTTCTAGATGTCGTATGGTTCTTCCTTACCAACATGAATCTAGTTAGGAACCTTGATTTGTTATAGACATATATTGATTGGCACATTGGATGCTTGAACCCATTTACAAGTAGTGGTATAAATATTGGTAACGAAACAAATATAATTCATATAACTAAAATGGGTTATTTATCCTTATTTTAATTATCAAGGGCGGATCCCCTAACCTTAGCTATCATTATTATTGTGTTAATTTCTTGCATCTTTTAATTATTCTCATCCATTGTTGATATTATCTTGTCATATCTTTGAATCATCATATTGTATTTGCTTAGCTTATAATTTGTAGCGCTAAAATCTCCTTCCTCGTGGATCGACCCCAGTCTCACCGGGTTTTATTACTTCGACACTCCTATACTTGGGAGATAATCCTTTTTCAGATGTGTCATATGGTGCCATGAAGTAGTTGTGGACTCATACTGATGGTGAGGAACCATCACTTATAACGAATGAATTTATTAAGATATGCATGGAATATGCACAAAGAGACTAGATAAACATGAAGAGAGTCTACTTTCCTTCCTCTTTGCTCGTATGAATATACAACTATCATGATTTAAAAATCACTTTATTTGTTTAAAGAATATGAAATTGGATATGTGTGCATAAAATGAACCACTTAAGCTGACTATATAACAACGTAAGCTACTTTTATTTGGTATATCCTAGTAGAGGTCAAATTTTGTTCTAGGCAAGATGAATGACTTGTACCTAACTTTCCAAACCCATCTCTCAAATGATGAGGGTAGTTTATGTCTTGAAGCGGGGGATCAGGTTGCCCCTATTCATTTCCACTTGAATAATCAAGTGGTGAATCTATTTCTCTAGATATATCCATAGCTCATTTGTGTTCTTTTATGTCTCAAAAGAGGATTTGAGATAATGTTGTGGCTGCAAACGCTCTGGCAAGGTAAAAGCCCTATTCATAGCATGCCCGTGTGGGTTCCTAGGGGTATTATCAGTTTAATTCCCATTGTTTAGAGCAATCAACTCTATTAGCTGGTCGATTCGCCTAATCATATTTTCCATGTTTCATCCATTTTGCAAAACCTTTCCTCTGGATATGCCGTGTCTACTAAGACTTCTATTTGTTCCAGTCTCGTTCCCCTTCTGATCCAAGCTATGATGGCTGCAACACAAAGTGCTTAGCATGGTGCATCTATGCATGAATGCTATGCATGCATAGATAAGAGCACAAATACATATTTAGTAGAATAGCCTCCCGATCTTATTTCTTTCACACATGGTATAGTTTCTTCCCCTAGGATTTTTGGCCTACCCCCAATGTCAACACGAGACAGGGGATCTGATGCAAAGCTCTCTCATAGATCTATTGACATGAACTTTTTAACCATCAAGCTATGAAACCTTTATTGACAACAACTCAGTCACTCATATCTTTGGTCCACGCATTGTGATGCCCAAGTACCTTTTGAACTATACACGGACATTACACAGCCTTGGGTCATAGTTTCGTGAGTGGATAAATGGGTATCAAGAAGAGTTTGTAGTTTGCTGACGCGTGACTCATGTATACAATGTGCAATTGCTCGAATCAACTCTGGCAATAAATCTAGGACATATAATCTTCAATCGTCATAGGTTCATTGTCAAAGAGTCAGGTTCTTGGTCATGCATTTTTTATGCTCGACGTAGGCTCATGCAATAAACATGTGACCAGTCAAACCTACCTTGGTAATGAATCCATGATAATTGATCTCAAAACATCATGGATTCATGGTTGATGAATTGGTTTTTTGGTTACACAATGTTCTACATGGAATGTGGACATTCTACGAATGGCGCTTTTTGATTTTAAAAGGCTCACATCGATGTTAAGCAAAAGTTTTGGTAAACCTAAGTCGAATGAGAATCAAAGTAAACTATCTATATGGGTTGATCAGTAGGGTTTCATGGTATGAGCTCCCCCAAGCGAGAGATGCCTTATTGGGTCGATCTCTTTTTATACTGTCGAAGTGATATGTGCTTAGAGGTGGTAACACTGACATGAGCCGTCTAAGGCTCAAGTGGAACATGAGGAATTCTCACACCAATCCCATGCAGCAGATAAAACACATGCTATGGACAACATGTGCAACAGTGTAGTGATGCAAAAGCTAGCAATTAACGAAAGAAAATGAGGACACTCTACAATCACAATCAGAATCAACCTCTCTTTTGTCCAATGGAGTCACGACTGTGGTTGATGCTTCCATCCTGGCCCAAGTGATTGCGACCGTGACACTATTGTCCAAGTCCTTTTGGTACTTGAGGATACCACAGAACAAGCCACGAAGACTAGTCTTACAAATCGTTAGAGTCACCACCTGAGTGATAACTCTATATGCTTGACTTATTTGTTGGCTTTTACTTCACTTTTGATTTCTTGAACACAAATTGAGCACATAGCCATGATCATTGAGTTGTTTATAGATTTAGAGAAGGTTCATGTGATTTAAGTGTTCCATTAGATCTTAATGAATTATAAAAGTTGTTTGATTGTCACATAAGGTGAAATCCCAGGCAACATAACATTAATGAAATGATTTAGGTCATCTTTGGACTGTTTATGCCACTCAAGCCGATTTATGATTTAAATTGATTCCTAATTGCCCCCTTTGAGCCTATTTTTACCTTGTTCTTTCTTAACTCATAAAATTTATCCTAGCCTATTGTTTCTATCTAAACATTGTCCCTTACTCATAGCCATATAGATCATTCAAGATTATATTCTAAGCTATGCTATGGTTTTGAGAATTTATAGGAGCTTGGGCGAAGTTAAGAGCTTTTGAAAGTGAGTTTTACTATATTTGTGAGGCTACTGAGTTGATTGTGATTTTGTTCTCTCCTGTAAAAAAATAAAAAATAAATAAGAGCTACACCTTTGGTACACGAAAAAGAAAAAGAGTCAGAGGAGTTTGAAGGTGTAGTATCTCTAAATAAAAAAATGAGAGAAAAAGGGAAGAAGAACAAAAGAAAAATTGAAAAAAAAATATTACCCTTTAGTGTTTGAAAAAGAAAGAAATAAGATTAGGGACATCGTTTCTTGTGGAAAGCAAATAAAGGGAAAAAGGTTCATTGAAATTAAGTTTGGGGGAGTTACTTTGTGAATTCTTGTTGTCAAGTTGAGCTCTACATAGCCTTTAGTGATTTATGTGTTTTATGGGTAATTTGAGCCACATAAATACCTTTTATCCATGCCTTCACCCTGGGCAAATATTACAAGCTTATTAAAGTTCTATTTGACCCTTGAAGTTATGTTTGTCCATATTAGTGGAGGGTGACATGAAAAGCAAGACCGTGGAGTTCATAGACGCATATTTCTATATTTAAAGATCAATGTGATTCACTTTTATACATAAACTCATCTACGTTACAAGTAATGATGTGAGATTGGCTAACCATACACACACTTGAGGAACTAAGGGAAAACAAGGTTGACTATGAGTTAAAATTCTAGACAAGTGCAACCTTATGAATTTTCTTTGAGTTATAATTAAATACAATCCGTGAGGCTTGTCCACAATTCAAAGCAATTTAGTTATTTGAGATTTGTGCTTGTTATTTTATTTTTATTTCGTTTGCTTGAGGACAAGCAAAGTCTAAGTTTGGGGATATTTAATAACTCAAGAATTATACACTTTTTAATACCTCTTTTCTCAGTTAATTAGTTTGTTGTCGAGTTAATTATGTTCTTTTATGTTTATTTTATTTTGTCTTTAGTTTATATGGTTGTAGAAAGCAAATGAAATAAATTGGAGTCAATTTTAAGTAAGAACATTCAAATTTCCCCTTTATTGGATAGCCAATTTCTTATAATTAACAATATTGATCTAACAAAGAATTAGATTATGTGCCAAACACTATTGGAAAGCTCTAGATGTCTAGTTTTTGTAGAATTTCATGATTCATAAATTTGAGTTTTGTGCTAAAAGTTATGGTCAAAAGAGTGAAGGTAGTGTAGAGCAAAAATTCTAAAGAGCTGAAATAGAGCACAAAAGTCAGAGACCTTGCGCTGTTGCGCAAATAAGGTTGGGTCGCTCTTCAATGATGACCTAACATCATGATTTTCTCTTATTTTGGAGTGCTAAAACCCTACACTTATAAATAAGACTTCATAGAACGTGTTTCAAAATTCCAAAGGACCACGGAGGGCTAAGAGGATGGCTAGGAGCAAGATTTCTTCATCAACTTCTAGTTTTTTTTTCTTTTCTCCTTGTTTTTATGTCTACAACTATGATTTGTGTTGTGTTTACATTCATTAAGAACTAGTTTTATTTTTTAGGGTTAGGATGTAGCCAAGTTTGATACTCTTATTATTCGTACTTCGATATATTGATGTTTATTCAATCTTTGTTAAGTGAATTAATTATACACTTAATGCTTGTGGAAGCTTGCATAACTTTTACATAATTTGAGGTATAAATTAGACTGAGAAGTTGATTTATATTAGTCCTTGATAAATTTGCCATCATTTGACATTAGATAGAGATATGCTTAATGGGTAATTATTGGCAGTTAGATGAGACAAATATGTGACTCTCCTTATAAATATACATTGTTGTTGCATGAGGAAGAATTAACAAATCCATTGGTGAAATTGGTTGGCAACAGGGGAATAAACATTATTTTTATCGAATTGAAAGATTAGAGTGGATAACTTAGGTGAAGTCTAATACCTGGATCTTTGTTCATTGGATTTTTATCATTTATTTAGTGTTGTTTACTTTTATTCATTTGCTTAATATTTAGTTCACTTATTTTGTTTGTTCTGTTGATTTGAATTGCCATTTAATTTCTATTGTTTAAATAAAATTAGAGTTATATCCAGTTTGGTAGTTAGTAATGCAATTCTCCTAGGAACGATACTCTACTTATCACTTTGTTATTTGTTTAGATTCTATACACTTATGGATTTTGCATAACACCGGGTAACTAATCGTGGGAAATAGTTGGATGATTATAACCGATCCTCCCTTGCTTCAGGATCCAACTATCGATTGTCCCTTTAGTGTCGGGTTGAGAAAGTTAGGTATGAACCTTCGATCCACCCAGACAAAGTTGGACCTGACACATCCGAAGAAGGATTGTCTCCAAAGTATAGGAGTGTCGAAGTAATAATCCCGGTGAGACCGAGGTCAATCCACGAGGAAGGGGATTTTAGCGTTACAAATTGTAAGATAAAGAAATATGATATGAATAATTCAGAGAAATGACAAAATGATATCAATAAATATGTAAGATGGTAGGCAGTATTACCGACCATTCAAATATAAAACAAAAAGCAAGAGGAGGTAAAACCATCCATGGAAATAGGTGGTATAACCAACCATAGTAAATTAAAGAACAATTTCATAAGGTGGTAGAACCTACCATAGTAAATAAAATAAAAAGTTCATAAACAATAGAATAATTAAAATACAAGAGGAATTAACACAATAACAATGAAGGCTAAGGTTAGGGGATCCGCCCTTGATATTTCAAATAAGGATAATTAACCATTTTAGTTATATGAATTATATTTGTTTCATTACCAATATTTATACCACTTCTTGTAAATGGGTTCAAGCATCCAATGCGCCAATCATCATATGTCTACAACAAATCAAGGTTCCTAACTAGATTCGTGTCGGTAAGGAAGAACCATACATCATCTAGAAAGGATCCAAGCATTTGATGTGCCAAGGATTGTCGACAATGGATCAATACCTCCACTTTACGAGTGGTGTCAAGATTGATTAAGAAATTAAATATAAATCATATTGAATAAACATTATAAGATTAAGATTATTAAGCACATATTAAGGGTTAGAGAATCCTTATTCTCATATCAAGGGTTTCACCCTTTCACCTTAGCAAAGAGAAATTAGAAGAACATTATAATAGAAAGAAAATAAAATGTAAGAAAAAGGAAACTCATTAATAACATAAACACACAAAACACAATACAAGATCCTAGCCAAAGCCAAAATGTTACAGCCAAGGCCAAGATACCCCAATGGTTCACAAGGCACCTCTATTTATAGATACATTCAGGGGCAAACTTGTCAAATTACAAGGGCATAATTGTCAAATATTAGTTGTAAATATCTTTGACAATTGGGATCATTAGGCATCAACTTTGACCATCAATTTTGACATTGAAATATTGCGAATTTTAATCATATGTCTGCATCAAAGTGGTAGATATTTCTCTCAGCTTTCTAGAACATATTGATTTGCACAATTTGGATACGTATTTTGAGAGATACGGTCCAAATACTGAGGCCTTGTCAGACTGACCTAAGACTATAGATGGGTTCACTTCAAGCCCAATTTTGGTCCACTAAGATCCCGAATTTGATGATGCTTGTGCAATACAATCTTGTAGACAATTGATTCAGCTTTCCAAAACATTAAGAATTGCACCATTTTGATCTATGAATAGAGACTTATGCCCATTTTACCGAACCTATAAGAAAATAAAAACTAAGAGGAAGTTAATTCCAAAGATGCAAAGACTGCAAATATGCTTAAGTTGAGGAATTTAATGACACTATTAATGTAATATGATGAACTAAGCTCTTATTAAATATATATATTTAAGTGTTCATCACACCCCCCAACTAGCTTATTGCTAGTCCCTAGCAATTAAAGCGTTATTATTTAGAAGTGACTTATAGAATTTTACATCCAAGGTGGTCATTATTGCACTCTCTTTGATTTTATCCAAATAAACAAACTTTCAACCAATTATTATTATTATTATTATTATTATTATTATTATTATTATTATTTATGACTCATGTACCCTTCGGTCAAGATATCTATAAACCTTCTTTTTGTGCTCAGTCAACACATGACTATAGGGTTTATTATCAGTTTTAATATTTGCTAAGGCTAACAACCTTAGGTAAGGGGCATTTATTCATTTTATATATATATATTTTTTTTCTCTCTCTTTTTTTTTTGAAGGAATACATCTTTAACCCATGTAGCGAGCCTTAGGCTAATGACTCCCAGACCAGTTGGCCTTAGGGCATTAGGTGTTAAGACACCCCTTCGATCTTAACGACTCGGGTTACCGATGCTTTATTTTTGCTTAGAAACTTGTGCAATGTTAAATCCCATTAAGCTTTCTCCTTAATCCATGCAGCGAGCTTTGGGCCAATAGCTCCGAAACTAGTTGGTCTTAGGATATTAGGTGTTGAGGCACCCCTCGGGCTTAATTGCTCGAATTAAGGAGGCTACGAGACCAAACTTATCCATAATTGCTCTCTTATTTTTTTAAACTTTTTTCTCACTTTTTTTTTTAACTTTCCCCTTCCTTTGTGTTGTTATCCTAAACAAAACAAAAGAACTCAATATTACAACATTTCATTTTGCCACCCACAATCATGCATCAAGGTATGTGTGTGTGTGTGAAGAAAGGTTCATGAATACTTGCTTAATGAGTACATAAGCACACAGTTTTTAAATGATAAGGTTATGGAGTTCATAGATTTGAATAATTCAAAGTGAAATGAATAAGACCTCCTTGTTATAAAATTCAAAAATCAAGACTAAATAATATCAAATTAGCTAAAATGAGTTCACATGATCAAAATAAAATGACAAATTGGTTAGAATGGGTTTCAAGAGTTCAAACTGGCCCTCCCTACTCTGCCATTCCTGACCCAGAATGCGTCTCAAGAAGATTTGAACTCCTTACACTGCACTCTAAATCTAATTACTAACTCGCTTTTTTTTTGTTGCAAGAAAAAGGAAAATTCAAGACACACTTATGTCTACTATCCTTCCCCCCCAACCAAATGAAACATTGTCCTCAATGTTTAAATGTAGAGATATAAAGTATAGGAGACATTACCTGAACCTGAAGTTTCTGTTATTCAAGAAAGATGACCTGAAAGACTCATAAAATAACATGCTAAAAATAAAATAAAATAAAATAAAGGATAAGAAAAAAATTACAAACGGAGATTCAAATCCAATTTGTACTTTTTGTTTTGCCCTCCTGCC
The DNA here is from genome assembly GCA_013180625.2 of Boswellia sacra. Taxonomy (NCBI): domain Eukaryota; kingdom Viridiplantae; phylum Streptophyta; class Magnoliopsida; order Sapindales; family Burseraceae; genus Boswellia; species Boswellia sacra. Next base: position 2,452 of record SNVD02010417.1, on the reverse strand, counting down.
CAATTAATTTGAGTACTAGCTGGGTTAGGTTCATACTCAACTTCTTATAATTTGTCAAGTAACTCACCAGCAGAAGTGACAGAAACAAGGATCTTTCTCGCTGAATAAGGGATAAAATTTTGTTCCACAGCTGCATCAACAAAACTTATCAAAGGATCAAAGAAATTTTTAACATTCAACAAACCTATGGGTTTTTGATAGAGATTCAGTTGGGCCCAAGAGGCAATTTGAAAAATTTCTTCAAGAGTGCCAAAGCCACCTGGTAAAGCAATAAAGGCATCTGAATTGATGAGCATATGTGCCATGCGTTCATGCATAGAGGAGACCTGTAACTCCGTCCCAACCATTTTTCCAACGACGCTTTCTATAGCCAAAGCTTTAGGAATAACTCCTAAAACTTGACTACCTCCTACATGTGCAGCTGTTGACACACAACCCATTAACCCGAGGCTACCTCCCCCATAAACCACATGAATCTTTCTTTCAGCCAGTAGCCTACCAAGATAGTTTGCTACTTCTACAAACTCCTCACTTTTACCCGGTCGAGATCCGCAGAATACACATATCCTTTGGATTCGACGTTGTGAAGTTCCCCCCATGTCTATGCAACTCTCTAACTATGTGTGAGGAAGAGAATAAGAGATGTGGTATTTATGGAGTGCAAAAAGGTATGCTAATGATGACATCTAAATAGGTAGCTCGGTTGCTTTTTGAAAAATATGACAATAATGCATAGAAATTCAAAAAAGATGATGAAATAAGACACCATAAGTCAAACAAAAGATACAAATTCAAAAATGACAGCTAATAGGCATTAAAATTCAAAAATGATGGCACACATGCATATGTACAGGTAGTTGTGACTGTGGCTCACATCTTCGTCTGGTTTTACGTCCAGAAAGGGCTTAAACACCTTCTATGAGTTGGGGATATGCTTCCCATCCAGTTTTCTTATAAACTGGCAAACAGGGTCGTTTTGAGTCAGATTCCCAAGACTATAGCGTTCTTGCTCATCTCGGAATTGTGTCCACAAATTAAAAATTTCACGCTGCACAAGTCTACAAGAATGCGTCTCAAGAGTCACTCGGATATCATCCAAAGACTCCGTACTCAGTCTATTCTTGATGAATTGTAGTTTATCCTCTCGATTATTAGACAAATATCCCAAGGAGCGGCAACGCTGGTTACAAGTCCATCTTGCACATTTGGGACAAACTTGTAACCTTTTCACTCTTCGTTTTTTGGTGTAAGAGCTTTTTCCCAAACCTGGCATATGGGAAACAAGATTATCTGAAAAATCACAAGAGAATCGAACCTTGGCTTCAATTAACCATCTTAAATCAGCAGGAATACCCTTACGCATCAACAACCTTAGTCTTTCTGCACGAGCTTTATAAATTTTAAGCAAATCATTTTGAGGAAGAGAGGGAAAATATTTGTGCAATTTTGAGAGAATGGTATCCATGTGAAGAAAATGAGAAAGAAGAAAAGAAAATGGATGCAAGGTGAGAAACAGTTTTTAGGGAACTGAAAAACCGACTTTAAATGTCACGGAGTACCGTATCCGCCACTTGACCGGGAAAAATCAATCCTTAAAAAGGATCGATTAAAGCAATGGACTCTTCGTTTTGGGCAAAATTTTCAAAGAATGGTTTTAACCGCTGTCCATTAACTTTAAAAACATTACCATTCTTTGGGTTCTCAATTTCAACTGCTCCATGAGGGAAAACATTTTTTACAATGAAAGGCCCAGTCCAAAGAGACCGAAGTTTACCAGGAAACAAATGCAATCTTGAATCATACAAAAGAACTTTTTGTGAAGGTTCAAAATATTTTCTAACAATGGATTTGTCATGAAAAACCTTCATTTTTCTTTGTAGATTTTAGAATTTTCATAAGCCTCATTCCTGATTTCTTCAAGTTCACTCAGTTGGAGTTTTCGTAACTTGCAAGCATCATTCAAGTTTGTGTTAAATGTTTTAATAGCCCAATAAGCTTTATGTTCGATTTCCACTGGCAAGTGACAAGGTTTTCCATAAACTAATCTATAAGGAGACATTCCCAATGATGTTTTGAAAGCAGTTCGGTAAGCCCAAAGTGCATCATTAAGTCTTAAAGACCAACTTTACGATTTGGGTTAACCGTTTTTTCTAAGATCTGTTTTATCTCCCTATTAGCTAATTCAACTTGTCCACTTGTTTGTGGGTGATAAGGTGTAGAAATTTTATGGGTTATTACATATTTCTTCATTAAGGTTTCAAATGGTTTATTACAAAAATGCGTACCCCCATCACTAATAATGGCTCGAGGAATTCCAAATCTACTCAAGATATTCTCTTTCAAGAATTTGACAACTGTTGTGATCATCATTTCGACATGAAATTGCCTCGATCCATTTTGAAACATAGTCTACTGCAACAAGGATGTACACAAAACCAAATGACGGTGGAAA